>QKMV01003591.1:0-11252 GCA_003287335.1 Lednia tumana
AATAGACCAGTGCCACAGGGCCAGTTGTCAATACAGTGCGTCGTTAAACACCATTATAAAAAAAAAAAAAAAAAAACCTAGCCCCGAGGTGGAAGGGTGGTATGTTCACCTCTCAACCACCCTCCCACCCTGTTACCTTCCCTCCACCACTCACTCCAAACCTTCAACCCTTCCACCCTCTCAACCTCTCACCCAAAATCTCCCACCCAACCTCCCACCCAACCTCTCAACCTCCCGCCCACCTCTTGCCCTTCCCCCTCTTTGACGTGATACAGCGATAAAGCGCGATACATGCAAATCTTTGAGGCTCGGGGAACGTCGGGTAACGCTGCGATCACATTTCAGACAATGATAGCCGGTTTTTAGATAGTCGGTTAAGAAACTAACAGTCCGTTAAACTGATATTTCCATAGGAGCATGGCAATCAGAAGCGGTGACTTTGAATCGGTGTTTGGTGCTCAGCTCACGCACCTGTACCAAGAATTAATAATTTGGGGCAACGTGATTAGAGTATATTCAAGTTAAGGTATTTCGACATAAATAATATCACCAAAATATTGATTTTCCACTTTACTTGAATGTCGCAAATAGAGCAGGCGCCAATAGCAGCACTTATTTGCTATTATTGAATCGAAAGTTACCACGTTCGAGTGACCATATAATGAAATGGTCACGGAACCATGATGTAAATGTCTAGGGCATTACCGACGTGCTAATTGCATCACACGGGTTACATATGATAGTACCACACTAACAGACGTCACACTGTTTGTTATGTGTGTATTGATATGTAAATGCCATTTATTATACTCATAACGTGATCCGAAACGAGTGGTGTAGCAAAGATTTTATTAGGTAATCCAATCAGTCTGGTTTCAATATTGGTGATGAGTAGAAGTTCGTTCAGTGTACAAGAGTAGAGTTGCTGCTTCGATTTTTTGCAACAGAAACGATCGAGGCAGATGCAGTGTTTGGCAATGGAAGTTTGATAATTAAACAAATCAGTTATATCAAATATGATCGATTATCGATACGAAGCGCATGATAGCAGGGATGGCTCCGTATATTTGGATACAGGCGAAATGTACGAGTGAGTATATCTACCTTTAATTCAGAATGAAATGCGTTTAGGTATAGTCGTTAAATTACCTTGTCAATACTTCTCATTTAGGTTTGTGAATGAAAGTATGAGATTGTACCGAATCGTTTCTTATGCGGTGGTTTTTTGTTTGTTTGAAAACCCCCGTAAAAATCAGCTCTTAGCCTCTTGGAAAGCTTAGTTTCAACTTTCAGCACGCAGCTGCCGTGTAGTCTGCAAATTCCTCAAGAATTTGCCCACGTTGAAAGCTGGATCGGTCGGGCTCACCTAAATTTCCTTGTCACCGGACGATATTTTTTTCGGCTACCGAGTATGAGCGGAAACGTAATAGCATAATCTGCCCGCATGAAAAAGCGGTTTTAGCTCCGTAGCATGAAGACAAGAATATTAAACAGAAATTCTTATTAATGCTAAGATTGAACTTGATTTTAAATTGCTAGTCTCCAGTTCTGAAATTTAATATGTCAACAGCTTCCACCTTAAAATAACTTTGCAGATAGTAAAAAGATACAAAAACGATGAATGGTTTGCGCGATTAAAATCGAAAAAATCTCGAAGGAAATTATTTATGAGCATTTATTTACTATGCAAGCAAGCTGCAATTATATAATTTCGCACTATTGAAAAGATGAGTTGTACGTACGCCCATATTTTACACGCCTAAACTTGACCTCTTGTGAGGGGTCGTGGTGACGTGTTGGAATTAACTTCATGCGAGTCCACTTTCGGATACGATTCTGCGAATATATCTGCGTGAGAATTTCATTTCATGCCTATACGGCCAACGCATCACCGAACCGAAGCTAGAGACGCGAAGTGAACACGCATTTAAAATTCAAACGTTGGTTAGTTTGCTTTAACTGTTCACGTTCATATGTTCTAACTTCTAGCCATTATAGTGGTATCACTTTGTGCAGCTTATCTTCTATATTGTATTCCAATGGCTGAATGGCGTAATTCCCTCAGCGTTCACTTCTTCAGTTACATTTCCTATTTTACGGAATGGTCGCCGCACGCGTGGGTAGGATATTTTACAAAATTATGTAATAATAAAACCGAAATCAAGGGCAACCTGTTTTAATTTCGCAACTGTAATGACATCTAAATCGCATACACTGATGATTATGCACCGTGCAGGTGTCTAAAATTCCACTCTCTTCAGGTGCACGTTGTCCTGAATCTTGGCGTAGGTGGAGGAAGCTGTGGTCGCTAAATTGATTCGTGGATACTCATGTTTGTCGCATGATCAAAGAACGCTCTATAAACTGTATGTTGAAAGAGTTCAATTAAAAATATCGTAGCTGCGTCTACCACGATCAACTTATGAAAATATCAAGAAAAGAGCAATTTTCTTAATGGTGCTCTAAAGCGGAGGAAGATAAGTATATAGACCGGCTGTACGATCAGGCCATTACATTCGCTCTTCAAAAGGAAGCATTTTACCCGGTAGATGACATGCAACTTCATTTCAGTTGCAACTTGCAGCCCAGAACCAGACGATTGAATAATATAGTTATTAACTTCTTAGACAAGTCAGTATAAAGGCATTCAAATACGTGGCATACATAATACTAGCCAACTTAACAGCGCTGACAATATTATAATGGGTGTGTAATTATATTGACAGAATTATCTGACGCGAATTTACGATGTTTAATTATTGTAGAGTTTATGTCATTGCAAAGCTTCTACCTACAATATTTCCAGCACAAGGTCGGCCTTCCATCATGGCGGCTATTTCGATACATCGCATGTAAGGTTCACCAACTTACAGAAAAAAAATACGCCGATTTATCAGTTCGCGGAGAATCTGCAGTGTCAGGCAAACCACTCGGTTTTGTTCTTTTGGCTTGTACATTGTACATTGTATTGTTGTTACTAATTAAAGGAAGATACGAAGAGAATTTGATTATATAGTTATTTGTAATCTAAAAAAAGCCCACTGAAGAAGTAAGCTCAGTTTTTTGGGGGGCGAAGGGGAGGGGAATGGTGGCGGCGAAACAAGTCAGGTCGCCAGTTTGGCATGGTTTCCTTATCCTGGATATACATGGCCACCCAGCTCATATGGAACTTTATCTGTTTTTTGTCTGTTTATAAACGCTCTATAGGCCAAAAGGAAAGCCCAATCGACTTTAACTTTCAACCATCCCTGCAAACTGTTCCAGAACAGACATGTATATTTTTCGGGTTAGTTCGGATCGGTAGTTTTTTTTTTATGTTCAAAATTTGAAAAAGTCATTAACTTGGGGGTATTTATCACAGCTTCCTATATCGGCTTGACAGGGACGGACCCAAGGTTTAGTATGTATGAACCTGTATACTAGTATCTTTGTATGAACCTTGGGGACGGACATAAAGGGTGAGCCAATCAGGAAGCTGTGGTATTTATAATAGAAATTGTTTCCTTGCGAGAACAGTTCACAGCCTTCTCTATTATTCTTCGTCAGCCGTATAAAGGATATTAAGATTACAATAAAGGAAGCTGGCGTGCTAACTGTGGTATCATTTATTTACAATTAAATTCGATTTGTCGTATAATATGGAATATGTATATGGAATATACATAGCATCCAGATTGCATTATCTGTACAATTTACGGACGGAAAGTTGTTTCTGGATCACAAATGTAGCCTTAATTTTCATTTATGTAATTACTTGGTGAAGTTATGTCAGTTTTACTAAAAATTTTGTAAAAACGTGTAATTGATGACATCGAGCCATATTGACAAATTGTCGCGCCAACAGACGCTTGACTTGACTTTGAAACCCTCGCAACAATCGTAACAATTCATTGCGACGACACGGTCGGACACGGTCGGACGAAAGATAAGCGTTTTTGAGTAACGAAATCAAAACCCATTTTAAAAACGATACCGATCGCTCGCAAAGCATTGTATAGAGCAGTGCTACTCAAACTTTTTTGGTTCCAGCCACTTAAAAAAAATACATAAACTCAGTTGGCCGCATAGATTTGATCATTAAGAAGAATTTTAAAATCACTTCAAAAATACCTGCCTATCCTCGAGGACTCAAACCCTGGAACTTTTGCTTTCATGGTAACTGCTCTAACTGCCGCAGTTTTAGTACCACTGGTATAGAGAAAGAAAATGAAACTTGTATTTTAAGCTGAACGCAATGAAGATCACAAAATGGTTAGATGCATAATGCCCACAGAATGTAACTACTTCCAGTTACCTTCGCGTACTAGCTTTGTTCGCATGTAATACACTTTTTGTCACCGGTGTAGGAAGGGTACCACCGTAGAATACAGGTAACACATGGAGAAAAGCTGTGGATTATGTTGGTTAAGAAGGGCTATGGGCTATGGACTTAACGCTACGGATAGTGGCAATCTTTTAAATATTAGCCTGTGTGATCATCCCCCCTCCTCCCCGCGTGGGCATCAGCGCTTGTACCTATATGGAAATGTGCCAAATAAATGGTAGTGAGTGGTCGCCTGTCATTCGAGGGACGTTACGAATGACAGTGATGTTTTGTCATACGAACAATCGCTCTTATAAATCATATTCTAGCTGGCCCGAATTGACACATTGTTGTCATGGACCGTGACGCAACGACACTTTTCGTGGTGAATGGGAATGACGGTTGAATTTTAAAATTGAAACGGGATTGGCTAGCTCAGCTGGATCAAAAGACATTGAAGACATTGAAGTGCATTTGACTCAAGATCTGCGATGATAACATAATCTACGTCAAGTTTAAGCATAAGACTTTATTTGGCTCAATTTCATTCTTTCCGAATATCGATCTTCATGTCAATGTCATTATATCGACGTTTTCAAATCTGCGTTATTGATGGATGTATTTATAAATTCACCTTTACAAAAATACGATAAATTATATCTCTCTTGCACATATATTGCACAAGCAATAAACTGCAATGTAAATCCAACTCTAAATGGATTGGAAATCTACTGTGCTAGACAATAGACATATTTACACCTAAAATTATACAGACTAAAATGTCTTATCACTGAGATTATCAGACAAATGTATGTAATCTCAGTAACACGTCACCTACCTACGCTAAGTGTTAATCCTCGATCTCCAATTTAATCGCGTTTATGAAGGTAACAAATGGCAATTAAGTTTATGGCCTGATTAGCCAAGACACACTACAGCCTAATTCTAAGTGATACAAAAACAGCTGAGGAGGATAAAGATTATATACTTGATATAAAGTGCAGGTCCAGCTGGGGTCTCCACTAGCAGAATGGAAACCACAACAACTTTACAAGTCAATTAAGATAAGATACTATTTCAAATGAGATTGTTTACTTTGCAAGCGCAGACATGCTGAAACTAAAAGTAACCTTATCTATTGATTCTCAAAGAAATCTATCACCACAAATTAACATTGGACTAATTTAAAATGAAGCAATTCAAGGTTTTGCTCCATTTTTTCACAACACGTTTCAGAAGTTTAAGTTGCTACTTGCGACTGCAAGTAGCAAGTAACCAACTTGTGAATGCCTGAAAATGGGCGTGCCATCGCGTACAAAACGTTGTCATAAATCCCGGAGTATAACTGCAAATCGTTTTATTTCAGAATAAGGTAACCGTAGTTTCAGAAAGCAGCTCAAACTTTCATTCTCCCATAGGAAATAGCATGGGCGACTGATTCCAATCACAATAACTCACTTAAAACTAATTCCTTGGATACAAGATGTCATAAAAAACAATTTCCAGCCTTGTTGTACGTTTCCTGATGGATTTCAAGCTTGAAAATTACTCAAAGTTATAATTAAAAGCGTTTCAAAATAATTTGCTAATGCTGTGCTGCTAAATTTGTGGTGGGCTCAGCGCATTGCTTCCCCAACGCCGTGGATTAAAGTGATATCCGGCAAATTGGTGTTGCAATATTGCTTGATTCCAGGGCCTAGAAGAAGCTGTGCTCTGAGCTCGCCACAAAATGTACAACGCATTGGCAAATTATTTTATAATACGTATAGTTATCATTTAAAGTGAGTTTTAAGCTTGAAATCAATCAGGAAACGCGTACAAATAGAATTGAAGCTCCTTGCTATTGCATCTTTTATTAATGGAGTTGGTTTTTAAGAGTTATTGTAGTTTGAACCAGCCGCCTGTGCTATTTTTTATGGGAGAATAAAAGAGTTCGATCTGTTTTCTGCAACAGCGGTTCTCTAATAGGGAACCAAAAGTCAGCCCCGAAAGTTTTCAACATTCTAAGATTGCACTAATGGGATACACGTTTCCTTTCAGACACTGTGAAGATGGCATGTCCTCAATGGCCAGCAGCAGTTATTTCGATCCCTTGGAGGACTACACAAATTCCCGACTACCAAGAAGACAGCACTGGGCGAACAAGATGCAATTTGTGCTTGCATGTGTCGGGTATTCAGTCGGATTGGGTAACGTTTGGAGGTTTCCTTACCTCTGCTACAAAAGTGGAGGAGGTGTTTTCTTGGTGCCATATTTCCTGATTCTCATCATTTGTGGAATCCCACTTCTCTATATGGAGCTTGCAATTGGGCAATTCACGCGAAGAGGCCCAATTGGTGCACTGGGTAAAATGTGTCCACTGTTCAAAGGTATGCTCTTATTTGGATCTGCGAATTAAATATGGTGATGCATCTGAGCATCATGTAAACTTTAATACTTCTCTACGTATAGCTTTTACAAGTTTTAACACTTAACTTTTATTTCAGGTGCTGGCTTGGCCAGCGTTGTGATATCTTTCCTAATGTCGACGTATTATAATGTAATAATCGCATACACACTGTATTACTTTTTCACTGCTTTTAAATCGGACGTTCCTTGGGATAGTTGTGGAAACCGTTGGAACACCGTTCTATGCTGGGACCCACTAACCATGCACAACACCACAAAACCAAACAATTCCAGAACTCCTTCGGGGGAGTTCTTTGAGTAAGTAACTCAACTACATATACAATATGTATGTAAAACTTAAAAGTTAACTCATAAAAATATCAGATGTCGTATTTTTTTGTTCAGTAAGAAGGTGTTAGACATCAGTGATGGGATCGAGCACCCTGGAGAAGTGAGATGGGAGCTCGCTGCTTGTCTAATCGTCGCATGGGTTCTAGTTTATTTCTCCATCTGGAAGAGCGTGAAATCGTCTGGAAAAGTTCTCTACTTCACAGCTACCTTTCCTTACCTACTGATATTAGTCTTCTTGGTGCGTGCATTGACATTGGATGGTGCTGATCTTGGTCTTAGATACTTTTTCAAACCCCGATGGGAACTACTAGCCGATGCAAAGGTATACCACTGATTTTCACTTGGAATAATATGATGTGTGATCTTAAATTTAAAGATTGTGGTATTAAAGAAATGGGTGTCAAAATAGGTATGGGTTAATGCTGCAGCTCAAAACTTCAACTCCATTGGAATCGCGTATGGTTCGGTGATCTCCTTCGCAAGTTACAACAAATTTCATAATCCAATTCTACCAGATACTTTGTCTGTGACGTTCATCAATGCCGTCACGAGCATCCTCGTTGGGATTTGCACCTTTGCTACAATCGGGAACATAGCCAAAGAGCAGGGAACGTCAATAGAAGATGTCATTTCCGACGGTATGCTACACTGAGCACTTGTGCTACAGTCAGAACTTGCTATTTTTTTATACAATCCTTTTTCATACAGAATAGTTATTGATGTTTTCCGGTTCCAGGGCCAGGGCTAGTATTCGTTGTGTATCCACAAGCAATGGCAAAAATGCCTGGCGCTCAAATGTGGGGAGTACTGTTTTTCTTCATGCTGTTATGCCTTGGTTTGAACAGTCAGTTTGCCATTGTCGAAGTGGTAGTGACATCAATCCAAGATGGGTTCCCAAATTGGATTAAAAAGTATCTTGTATGCCACGAAGTATTGGTGCTGGTAGTCGTTATTATATCATTCCTATTCGGAATACCACACATAACGCAGGTATTTGACATTACAACATTGACATATTTTTTTACGCTGTACACCTGTTTCCTCCTCTGTTTTTTACGCTTCGTTCGTGAAAGAAACCCTCTTTTCCACCCAGGGAGGGATCTACTTTTTCCAACTCGTGGATCACTATGCGGCCTCTTTGTCGATCATGTATTTGGCATTCTTTGAGGTGATAGCCATTTCTTGGGTCTACGGAGCTAATCGGCTGGCAAAGAATGTGCAAGAAATGACTGGGCAATACCCATCTCTGTATTTCACGTTCTGCTGGTGGATCGCATCTCCAGTGCTCATTATGGTTAGTATGCTTTATGTGGTACTCATTAGTTATTATTTTAAGTGTAGATCTCATGGGGAGTAGATGTACTTGCTACTAAAATATAAAGGAACTACGCAGAAAAAGGGAATGAGTATGGGAAGTCTTGAAGCAAAGTTCAGTCGTGAGATTAATGCGCCGGTGTCGGTTGAATATTCTTGTATTTGTGTTCGCAACAACCACGTTGGATTTGGGAATAAACTTAGTCGCCGCGGACATAAGGCCAGTGGCTGAGGACCTCATTTTCAGGGTCGATTTATAGCACCTCGATCACTCAAAGGTAAAAAGCCAACGAAATCTTGTCAATTTGGACAATATACTACTACCAAATATCTTCATAATCTAACGAAGTTATATTATTAACGAAGTTGGATTATTAAGATATTTGATACTACCTTCAAAATTACCATTCCAGAGTCAAGAAATGAATAAATAAAAATGTATCCCACTATGCATTTCCACACAAATTTTGATCATCTCTGGAATGCCGTTTTGAAAGCGTTTTGATTAAAATGACAGGAGATTGAGAAAAAGTTCCTCCGTGTGGATCGAGGAGTAAGTTGAAGAAAAAAAGATTCGTGGGGGTACCTAGCCGCGTTCTGCTATATCTACGCTAATTTACTGGTCAATTATGCCCCCTGGCCTTAACCTAACCCTTTATTAGTATGCTATTATAATATAAATCGTGCACGCGCCACAACATTAAGCCACCACCACCACCTACTCAAAATTTTTCGGAGAAGCGAATGTTCCCCCTATCAAAAGAACATCTCAATTCGCCATGCATCAAGATAATATTTTGCTTTATCCTATCCCAAGCTCATAAAAATATGCTTTATATCTTTTTGCAGGCTGTCTGGGTGTTCAGTATAATCGACTACGAATCCCCCACGTACAATAATGGGACGTACACTTACCCCGCATGGGCTGAAACCCTCGGATGGGGAATCGCTTCGCTCTCACTGGCTTGCATTCCTCTCATGTCTGTGATAGTAATGTGTAGAGCTGATGGCACTAGTCTTCACGAGGTGAGCATCTGCTATTATAAAATATGCCCTGACATGTGAGTTATTTACTAACCTAAAAATGAAGGCATTTAAATGATACTTTAAACGAGGTGATTTCGGCGTATGACACATAAAATCTTCGTTTCCCAAGACGTCTCGAACTTTGCACTTTGAACCTTCCTCACAGTAGGTTACAACAATCTACCCATGAGCGCCGATTTGGTCGAACGTAACTCTAGAAACATGAAAGACACAAAACTATAGAAAAAATACCAGTCATTCGTAATTCGTCATTAACGTTTCAAGAAAAAAAATGTGCAAACCTGTGAAATCGGCGCACATTATACCCCCATGCGCAAATTATTTTTGGGAGTCAGGACCTAATCAAACATGTCGACTTTTGTCTATTTCAGAGACTTCGCAACTCGATCAAGTCCCAAATTTACGTTTGCGAGCAGTGTGGCGATCAAAAGTGCATGCATGATGGCAACAGCAAAGAAGAGCTACGAGAAATGTCGAGCCTGTTGACACAGAAAATTGAATCGCAGTTAGTGGATCAAATCAACCTTCCATCGTAGTTCATGAATCTTCTCTTTGCATTATTACCCTTAACTCACTCGATAAGACTCTAATGAATTCATTCGTAGGCAAACAATGTCATGCATTCATTAGTAAACACCTCTCATAGTATTGTTATAATTCTTAGAAACATTTATGTTACGTATTACATAACAGCTAGCGTTCTCGTTCTTCGTCATTGATTGATCAGATTCTTTTATTGAGTAGGATGAGTACAACTACAAGTAGCACGTACGTAGCCATTGATTCGAAATCTGCAGGTATGCATGCGTCACCGTTGTGTCGCTAAAATAGCGATTTCTGCCAAAATTCAATAGCTTTATTTGCAGCGAAAATGTTGGTTGGAAGTTAATAGTATGTACGTACGACGCTAATAATTTGTACACATTCATATGAACGTATCTGCCACTACATAGTATTAACCTTGTATGCTCTAAACGAAATAAATATGTAGTAGGCCCTAAAAAGCTACAATATATTTGCCAAAATGTCAAAATATTCCTTGACTTCCTATTCTCAGCCACTTCAAACATAGGCAACAGTCTTTAGTTCTAGCATTAGCTCATCAGCACTCCTCAAATAAATCAATGTGCAGATTGCTAATGCACCCTAGGCTAGGGTCAAGGGTAAATAGCTTACATACGAAAAAGCCCGTGAAGTTGCAAGTTAAAACCTTCTAAAGTTTCAAAACCGAAGTCACCGAAGTTAAGGAACATTGCTCTGGGTCAGAACTCAGCGGTTGGATGGGTGACCATTAATTCCAAGACCTAGGAGAGGGGTTGGCGAGGGTTTCATACTAGCACAGCAGTTTCACTCCACTTGCAATCAGTCTCCTCACTCAGCTGTGCGGTCTTTTGGAAGGGATGTTACGCGCTGGTCCCCTTGGTGCTTTTTGACAGGCGTAGACTACGTGCCAGCACCGGGTTTCGGAGCAAGCCAGTAGCCACGATATGCTTTAATAAGCTTACCACTTCCATGGCCCCCTGAATGGAAACAGGTTCCCTTTGCTCTTACAGGTGCATTTGTTTTAAAAGGGCCATGGAAGTGATAATCTTATAGAAATTTTAGTACCAGGTATATGTAGTAACATCACGAGTTAACCACTCTATGGCCCTCTGAAGTACACTGATTCCCTTTGTTCTTATGGTTGAAGATGCTGGAAATGGTAGCTAATTTTAAATCTACTGTATATCATTGCAGGTATGCCTAATGGAAATGAGGCCGGTGAAATCACGTCTTCCTACTCCAGTAAAAAACCAACGTAAGCACTCAATTTAAGTAAAAAAAACCTTAATGTTTGAAAAAAGTTGAT
>QKMV01003592.1:0-11251 GCA_003287335.1 Lednia tumana
TATATTATATTATTTGCACACCACTGCAATGTTTCTGGATTTTAAAGCAAACGTTTGCTTTCCACAGGCACAACTCGGGTGCAGATCCACGTGACGGGGCCAGCCGTACGACGCCCTCGCCCCGGTCCCGTGACCTGCTCATGCCGGTGATGACCGTGGAGACAAGCGTTGCGTTCGACTTGAACGGAAAACTGCTGAAACCAGCTTCGTTGAGCAAAGTCCTCAAGCGCACCAACCCAACATTCGGCTCATGCGAGGTCATCTACACCGAAGCTGACGCAAAGATGAAGCCACCGCCCATCATTAAACCACCAAAGGCGGAAAATAAATACGCTTCCCAAGAGACGCTGCCGACTGAGAAGCCGAACCCAAAACTTCTACGACTTACGAGGACTAAAAGCGAACAGGTCGACAACGAAGAGCCCGTGGCTGGCACGAGTCGTTGGGGAATGCTTCAGGCGAAGACGGTTGGCCAAGCGCAGACAAAAAAAGATAAGCGGAGAGCGCAAATCGTGGCCAACGTCACTAAAAGACTATTCAGCGTTAAGAAGAAATCGGAAGATTCGCTTGAGGTTGTCGAAACCAAGGAGGAAAACGACGAAGATCAGGAGCCAGAAGAGTTGAAGATTTGCGCGCGGGCTAGAGCCACGCTTCAGGAACTGACAAAGAAGGCGTTGGGGAATAGAAGGATTAAGCGAAATAGCGAGGCAGAAACGCAGACAGACTTTTGTGGAAAAGTGATCCGGGTTAAGGAAGTGGCCGTCGAAACGGACGAAACGATCTGCCAGTACGGCAGTCCCGATACCAACAAGTGCAAGTCTATTGCGACACAGTGTTCCCGGATAGCCACCGTGATGGACGAAGTTTACCGTAGGTGGAGTTACCATTACGGCAATGGGCTGCACCATCCGAGGGCGTGGAATTATTGGCCGGACTCTGTGTTCGTCACGGAGCATCGGTTTATCGCGACCAACGAGGAAGAGTTCTCCGATGATAGTCTGGATTCCAACCACGACGTTGATGTCCAAGTGCAGACAGTGGAGATCGAGAAGCCATGCGTATGGAAAGTTTTAAGCATCACTTCCGGTCAGCGATTCGGAAAAATGATTCCCGACGTTTCAAAATCCGAATTTAAAATGTCACCCTGTATGACAATACCGTGTAATAAGAACATTGAGGACAGCTCAAATGCGATGCCAGAGGATACGAAAGTTATGTCGGAAAGTGTCAGCAATTTGGAGAGATCAGAAATAGACTCTTCGGTTGTCCCCAGTGTCTGTTGTTGTCAAGATTCGATGAAAGCACTCCACAAAATCATTGTAAACTTGCAGCAAAGTTTGCAGGACGTTAATAAAAAGGCAGAGTTGTCATCGTGCTATATCCGGCTGTGCGATGGAGGCTGTACGTCAAAGGAATCAAACTCGCAGAAATGTAAGGCGACACAGACCGTCCAGATAACAACATGCTCCTCGACGCAATGCAGCATGCAAGAAGACCGATTCAAACAACCTACCGAAAACGTTAACAACAAAACCTGTTCGTGCGGATTGTGTCGATCGCACCAGAAAATAAAAAGCTTTGTCTATCGCTGGAAGAGCAAATGCAGACTCTTTGATGAAGTGGACGCTAAATTTACGAAAGCGAATCAACATCAATATTTAGGCAATAAAAATGACTCCGAATCTGAGAAGGTAATAAATCGCTCACAACTGCGGCCGGCTAGCCTTGAAAATAAAAATGACACTAATTCTAGCGGTGTGAATCCAGTGATATCGGAGTACATTTCTGCTCATCAGCTTCCAATTCACTTTATCGAGGTCCCTTTTGTTCGGGATGAAACGGGCAACATGCAGCCGGCTAATTCCAATCCTTTGACTGCAACCATTAACGAGGAATTATTCAACAATAACAACAATACGAAGTGTAGTGAAAGCAACCCATCTATCGATTGCAGAGGCATACAACAATGCTATTTCCCTGTACTAATGAACAGCAACGGTCGAACAGCAGTGATGCAGTTCATCAAAGATCAAGACCAGCATACAATTCTTCTTCCTGTGGTGGCAAACACCGTCGCAAGTACATCTAGCATACCGACTGACAAAAAACCTTGCCAAGCATCTTCTATTGCAAGTCTAAATCCTGGCAAAGATGCAGAGGATCTTTTCAGTGAAGTGTCTGACGTTAGTTTGCCGCGATCTTTTTCAAATTTGTCCCATATTAGTATGACCAGCGATGCAATTGACACTGTCAGCAAGCAAGATGTGGAAAAGCAGCACTGGATGGAAATGAGGGGCATCATTTTCGGCCACGGCCGCCGTGGACTCCCACAGTCAACGGATGAGGGCAAAACAGGCAGTGGGCGCAAAAGAAAAACGGGAAAAAAAAGTGTTACTTGGAGGGACTATAGAGGCTACGGAAATCTGGTTGAAATCAGATTGCTTCCGCCAAGTGAGAAATCAGGATTCAAAGATACGGACTTTGACAATGACCCGGTCTATGGAGATTACAGTCATCGGCGTATTTTCGGAGAAGGTGGTAGTTCTATGCTAGAAACTCATCCACGGACAGAAAATGTTTTCAATAATAATGTACCTAATATAAATATAAAATTCTACCCTTTCCTTCAGTCGAAAAATGAGTGCGATCGCCATGACAGAACTTACAGCTCAAAAATCTATCTCATCGATTCCAACCAAAAAAGTAACGAAAGCCCAAAGATTTGCAAACGTATTTTCAAAATGTTTGACCCAAGCACCCAGGACACCCCAGCAAGGCAGAAGAGTAAAATAATGAACATGTTTCTCTCGCGATCAAAGTATTACGAGGAGAAATTATCACAGCTATCTCTGCTGAGAGAAATACGACGGAGAGGACAGCTAGCAGGTAGTCAAGGGGGCTTAGCGGCTTCAAGTCCAACGCAAAAACATGACGAGTCTTACTCTCAGTTGATGTCACACGTAAATCACACGCATGCTGCGTTGAATCATTTCCGAACGCGATCAATATCTAGCCAACGGCAAGATGATCAGCGCAATGATTGGACCATTCAAGTTAGCCTGTCAGACAATGGGGTACACATCGGCAAAGAGATATCGCATCATACACGGAACGAATCGAGCTGTTGCTCAAATCGAGTGATGGACTCGAATTGTGAACGTTATAGGTGCGAACGATCCAGAAGACCTGACTCAAGCAGGGGTCAAAAATCTAATTCCATTCAAGAACGGTTCTACGTTTTTAATCCTGACTGTAACTGTGACTGTGGTTATAAAACAGTGCCGTTCTTCCCATTTTCTGATGAACATGATAAAAAGGAGTGTACAGAATTAGCTGACCACAAAAATGCTAACCAGGATAATGGGGTTGGCCCAAATCGGCGCAAGTACAATATTGCCAGCCCGAGCAAATATATGAAGCATTTGCTTGCTGTAAGGCGGCAGATTGTTGGTAGTTTGAAGGATTGAAAGATGTTCTTTCCTTTTCGTGAACCTAAGTACCTTCATGTACCTCAGTCTTTATTTGATTCCGTTATCAAGTATGCACTTCTTCATGTTGTTAATGCCACGTGTGGCAAAGAGATTGAATTTATGGTGAATACTTCAGTTAAATGCATTGCTGAACTTGAATATGTGTAACCATTTTTGTAGTTACTGCCCCAAGGTAGCAAATGACCTGTGATCACGACTTACCAGTGATGATAAAGGTACCTCAGAAATGTCAGAAATATTGATCATATCATAAATATTTTGAGATACATGTTTGAGATACGAGAGATACATGTGTGTATTTGTGACGGTACTTACTTACTACCATCTTTAGAATAATTGCTACTACACCAAAAACTACACTTTTTACCTATGCAATACAAATTCTTATTGAATAGAGGATTATGCTAGGATTACTATTATATTAATTATTGAGTCATGGAATAAATTCTTTTACTTTTAAAATTATAACAAAATGGGGTTGTATTTGCAGTTTCAAATAAATGTAAATTGTAACAAGTAAAATGAGGTAGATCTGTGCATATATTTATCTTAATAGCGAAAAAAACTGTTTACTTAACTGGGTAAAACTAAGTCCACCAATAAATTTCCACGGGAAGTAGAAATGTGTGTTATGAAATCTCAGGTATCATTGACCTACAAGAGTTGAGAATGACAGAGAAGAGTGATTCCATCCACGTCCAATACGTTAATAGTCTAGTCCGATAACGTTTTTAATGGAATAGTGAAGACTTTCAGAGCCGTTGTATTATGTTTTATTATTTTCGGTGTCTGCTCTGTGGATATTGAGAAAACTTGCCTGTTGACGACGTTTCGCCCGTGGTGGCAAGGGCATCGTCAGGTGGACTTGGTGGTGGTTCACTTGTTGTCAAACAAGTGAACCCAAGTCCACCTGAAGATCCCTGTGCCACTACGGACAAAACGTCTTCAACAGACAAGCTTACAAACCGAAAATAATATAACATCAACATTTTTAACTTTGCAGAAAATAGTAAATACCCAACAATATCTTGGATTATTTTTAACCCTGCTGATTACGAAAGTCTGACAGAAGTTTGAGGCCCATATAGTTAAAATTGCATTTTTTTCGATGATGGGTCCATGATGCGAGGTCAGATTTACATGATCCCGATTGAGATTGGAAGTTTAGAAATTCTAGTACATAGATGGTAGTTTGGATGGAATACACATACTCAACCTGTGTATAAATCTACAAGATCAGCAAGAGAAAGTCCACGTATGGTCTGTGAAGGATAAACAATCGGACGGCCAAAACTGAAACTCTGCCTAATCAAGGTTATTATTATTGATCCTTAGGGGCGCGAAAAACGTGAGGCTATGTTGCCGCCGTCTTCTGACATGCAATTTATACAATTTTGTGGAAATTAATTTCGAGCTTGTCAACTGTGTTTTGTTTTCCACTGAAAATGCAATAAGAATTGAATGAAGTGCCTGTGGCACTGTTCAGTTGTAATTTTTCATGGTCTCAAAATTGTATAACAAAATGCCAAATTTTGTGGTTCAACTTTAAACAAATACAGGTAGATGCAGAGAAGATATGCAGCATTATCTTAAGCAAAATAGGTGAATTAAAAAATTCAAGAAACTTATTGCAATATGTATGGACCGCTATTTAAATATGTTAGGGGCATGAATGTACGTAAGTTGTCGGCTCTGGGTCTTCTTCTGAGAACATATTTTAGTTTAATCGACAACAGTAGTCTTGGTTCATTGCTGTATAATGATATATTTTTCATTTTAACAAAATAGGTCATTCTCTTATCCCCACAAGGGATTGTATTTTTTACTGTAACATTTATAAAGGGTATGAGCTGAGCATTTAATACCTCAAGTTAACTTGTATTATTGCAGGAAATACAATATGTAAAATAAAGAAATCCCTGATTCAACAGCTGTAAGCACTGTATTTGAGGAAAGTAGATAGTACCTTGTACCAGCTTGGTTACTTTTCAACCACCCTAAAATGAAAGGTACGAATCGGAAGCCTTGCTGGATTACTTGCCCTGGCCAGACACTCTGTTGACTGTGTTAAATTTCCACGACTGAATATTTGATGTTCTGGTCACCAACAAATCACACTTTTAAGAATGGAATTTACAGGAATAGAACAAGAAATATTTGTCCTTTAGTTTACTAGTTCGAGGATATCGAGAAAAGCTGATACGGGGCAAGCAACTTGCCAAGGCTTCTAAGAAACCTTTCTTTGGTAACTTTTTTGCAAGGAACTGGGGTGATATTTTGTTTTGTTTTTCCATAGGTGTTTTTTTGGTTTTTTGACAAATGATCTCACTGATATACTGACTGTGACTGATATACTGAGTGTCACTGACATACTGACTGTCAAATTTTGTCCGACAAACACTTCTGGACAGCCAAAATAAAATTTTAGCTTATTTCACGGCACGAAAAGTTACAGAATTGGCTTCAGCCTACTGTCTACTGCTCTATATGTGGTAAAATTAGCAGTAGGTATGTCAATTAATAAAATGAATTTCAATGCTGAATAGGTACTACGTACACTTCTGGGAGCAAACACTGACCTGACGGAAATTTCCAAGTCCCGTTATCTAGATTTAATTGAAAATAGCATCTGGTTACCTCTATGTATGCTAGAGTATGAGGCGTATCGTAGATTGTGCTTGAGTGGTCCTAAATGGCCTAGGTAAAATTATTGAATGAGTTTCACGAAAAGCTTGATGTCCCTTTCAACAAAAAACTATTGTTCCATTAAAAGGATGCGTCCACTTGTGGATCAACTATCACCCATGATGGCAGAAAATCCGCTGCGAGATCGGTCCAGCGTAGGCTATGTACAAGCATGCCATTAAATCACCCCAGGTTGCAAGAAAACTGGTTGCAGGAAATATCAGGAACTCATGCAACCAGGAAAGCTGATCAATAGCATCAAAGCAGGGACCAAATTCAGTGTGAGAATCACCCTTATGGATATATTCAAATTTCTGCTCTGGTCTCAAAGCACATTTCATCAGAGACCAGTATATTTCCTGACCGATATTAACTAACAACAATTTGAAACTAGCCTCGGCAATGGGACTTTGAAAATTTTGCTAGGTCACTTTAGGATTCCATAAGTGTTATTCCATACCTAGTCCAACTCATTGCAACAGGTACCTACCTAATTGACATTAACAAATCAATTGGTGGATAGGCACTTTCAGAACCTTTGCTTTAGGTATCTACCCCATTTGTCTTTCATTTTATTAATTCATCATCCCAGCTGGATATTGTATTTGCTTCATCTAAACATACCATTCTGTGTACGATTATCCTGATGGCTGCTTGGTGATATCAAGTTTACTCTTCACCAATTGAACAGGTGATAGCAGCGATCTGTCACAAGTGCATTTCGATCCCGACACAAAGTCCAAGGATCCTATTCGAGCTGAACAGTTGGTGCAGTGCAGCTTTCCCTTGAGCCAGCCAATCTAGAAGGAAATAAATGGAGTTTTCATTAGAACACAGGTATGAGGCATTCGGCAACTCTAGTATGCGCAGAGGTGGCCAGGGTGTCAGTGCCTAAGGCAGAGATTGAGATTACTAATAATAATAGCACAGAGTAAGACGAGGTTCCAAAACAAACCAAAGAGAATACAAAGGGAATACATTTTAATGGTACGTGCCTGCGTAACTCTTTCTTGTATCCAATCGGGGAGACAATCTTCATTCAAATACCAAACAGAATTCTCGCAAAGCTCGTTGTCTAGGTTGAAGGCGCCGTCAACCTGAGAGGTTACAAAAACTGTTATACAAAACTAGACAACATTTAAAAAGGCTTAATCCAGAGTCAATAAGGACTTTTGAAAATGTAGCCCCATAAGAAAAGCATTACACAAGATTTTAATCATCTCTAAAATGACCTTTTGAATGTGGTCTATTGTATGCAACAGTTGCATGTTGTGGATTTCTTAGCATTTGTTTATCAGTTTTTTTGATAACTAGTACTAAGATTAACAGACACACGTGAGTCTCAAAAATGTTATACCTGAGAGGTTATTGGCTGGCCATGTGCGTTTTGGATCGGCGTGTCCGGATGAATAAATAAAAGATGTCTACATTTACGACACTTGATAACAACTTTGCTCATTCCAAGTATTAGACTGCAAATGGAATTGTCAGCTTCACACATCAAAGGCACGCCGAAAATGCTGAACAACGCTGAACAATACGCTGAACAACTCAAACGCGCTCTTCAAGGGATATGCCAAAGAGCTTGGAAATGCCTTGCCTGAGAATGGCAGCCGTAGTATTAGCTAATCAGCAGGCGGCTCGTCAGGGAATTACAAGTAAATGCGCAAGCGTCGCGCCAGCGGCGCTAGAATAGAAATCATTTAGCAACAGGATTAAATCTCTATTATTTGACACAGCAATTAAATCGAAAAGATTCAAAATATAGAAATTGAGTTTTAATTAGAGGAATTTTGAGCAGTTTTGCCCAATGGAGAAGACAGTTTTTATTTTAAATAACTCGCTAATTGTTGAACTCAAAAGGCAAAAACTAAATACTTACGAGTTACTTCTTTTTTAAACAGTCATCTATTCTGCATGTTTTCTGGAATAGACAACTTGCAGTCAAGAAGGATTCGACACACTGTAGTGACAACTGGCCCTGTGGCACTGCTGTATTGGCATCAGTGAACGATATAGGTTGATTATGAACCTAACAGGAAAGAGGGGAAACTCAGTGCCAGCACGTAGCATTCTTCTAACCAAAAGCACCAAGGGTACTAACGGTTAACGTTCCTTTCGAAGGACGGTACAACTCGAACCGCATGGGATTCCTCCACTAATCTGTGCTGTCAAGAAGTTGATGGCAAGGGGGTGTAAGCTGCTGCACTAGCTTCAAACCTTTCAGCCTCTCTCCCAAACAGTAATGCACCTTGGTATGAATAATCACCCATCCAGCATTAGTTCAATTGCAATTTTCTCACAAAAAACAGCTTATTTCATACATACTAAACTGTTCCTGCCATCTGTTTCTTCCGTTAGAACAACTTCCTTCTACAGGCTTCAGTTTTCTTTAAGGAAAATAAAAAAAACTGTACAAGCTTACTAACTAACAACTAGTCCAACCAATAATTTTTTTATATATTTTAAAATTGCCATGGTTAAACTTTAAAAAAAAAACAGAATTTTTCAATTTAAGCTATAAAAGTCAGCTGTGATGAAACAATATTTTACTCACTACTTTTTATAATACTTTGTTTCACCAAAAGAAGTTACAGTATATTCCCACGTACCCTTTTGTCGCCAGAAAGTAACTGTAAAAGTACAAGTTGAAAAAGTACATGCTGGCCATGGTACGAGGAAGATAGGATAAGACAAGATATAAGCAGATATTTCTTCACCTGGAAAAAAAGCATCCATTTTTCTAATAATAAATAAATGTTTTATTAACACATCCATCTCACAGTGACAGGTTGCTTTAGGAAATAAACTAGGGCTACTCGCCAAGAAAGGCCCGCCACACCTTGCTGAGATTAAATTATGTGACTGCGAGCCATTTTTTCAAGTGGCCTCAGTCAAAGTTGACTTCAAAGTTGCTCACCAGAAATTTGTGGAAAATTTACTTGAGGCATGGTAGCAATTTCCAGAGCTGAAAAGTCCACTTTGACTTCAGTTTTTATGTTATTTCCGCTGCCTCCTGGTACAGTAGTGACACTAGCCGAAAACATTACTTAAAAAGTTGCATAGTGTTACTAGGTAACGCACCAGTGCGTAGTGACATAGGGCGTAATGGATGCCTGCAACAGGCTATCTCTTCTCCTTGCTGGTACCGGCCTTTCATTCAAAAATGGGATTGGACTGGGTGTCAACTGTCAAGTGAAAAAATCTTCCAGAATCCCAAAAATGACAGTATTTATTCATTGCATTAGTACTGCCGACAAGTACCAACATACACAGATATTGTAAGAGCCATATAAATTTACAGACACAGTTAAGAAGCTAAAAAGCATTAGTCAAATTTTTTTTTCTTATTTACTTGCTTTACCGTTGTCTGTGAATCCCACAAGCCGCTACGAACAAATCTTTTTGCAGCCTCTTTGTCCAGAACAGGTCGTATCGTAAATCTGTCGCGCACCTTCTTTTGTCGAGTCATGCTTCCCTTAACACGGTCGAGCTCGGATTTTACTTGGTGCACGTTAGGGTCGATTCCCTTTGTACGAAGATACATCCAGTACAAAGAGCTAAGAGAGTAGCTCAAAAATATATCATAATTTACTTGATTGTCTTTGCTCAGCTGAGAGTAAATATTACTTCCACAAATATTTTCAAGAACAGTTCCCACTTTGTCAACTGAATCATGTAAATTTTGCATTTGGGAAGTAAATTTTAAATCGTTTTCTAGCTCCCCAAAGGCAATGCGATGTTCCAGATTTCCTTCAGACATGATTTGCCCTGAAATAGAGAATTATTATCTTATTATTTTGCAGTGACTGCTACTTCATCGAGATGAGTGCAGTAGGGGTAACTTTAAAAATAATATAGGGCTTTTTTTTAATAAGACAGTACTACATTACGGGACATCTCGAATAAAGGTAGGGAACGGTTGGTATATAATATTTATTTGTGATTATAACTAATGGCCTGGGATGGGTCCTAATCCTAGATCTTTGCTGTTCCATGTTCACCCATGGTCTCACAAATCACTGATCTCTCTCTACAAACAAAATCATTTGGATGGTTAAAATCACAGATGGGAAATCTGAGAGCTGTTGATGCTGCTTGGTTGTGCGAAAGTCATGCAAGCAATGCAATATAGATTATGGATACGCCATCATTAAACAAAGTTCAATCATGCCTTGATGACGTTTTTATTTTCGTTCCTGAAAACATGGCATGGAGACTAATTGCCCCCTTGCAACCTGAAAAATGATTTTAAACGAATAGAGTTGTCTTTTTTAATAAGAATTAGCTGGATTTCAAGATAAACAGCTAAAGAACAACCACATGGTAGAGATTAGAGGAATTGGCGCTGTGGTATAGATCCACTGAACTTGATTCAGACGTGCAAAGAGGTTATGTATGTCCCGGGGCATAGTGGTTGCTTGTCAATTTAAGAATCACTCTGATGGTATCTCCGTCACGAAGTGACCGCATTAGCTGCTGCAGCTACGAACATTAGATTATATGCATTTCATATTCACCTGTGTGTGTGTGTTCGGATTTTCTTTAAGACGGTCGCGTGTTTCGTACTTCTCTCTTGACAACACCGAGACAAATATTTGACCGAGACCGACGCCCCACTAGTATCTTTGGACGCCCCCTTCGCTGCACCTCGCGTAGCTGACAGTAGTTAAGAGAAATCGTAGCAAAGGCGGTGAGGTGTGTGAGTCTAGTTTTTCATCAAGAGAAGGACAAAAATTATATTTTTAAAGATGTTAATGATCCGAAAAATAACTGAAAAGCAGATTTTACGTAATTTCATTCCCTTCGCACTAACGAGAGATTTCAACGTCACAAACCCGAGCTACATTAAAGAAAGTAGGTTAATATTTTCTTAACCTCAAATGATCTCATTTTTAAAAAGAATCAATTATTACTTTTCATTTTCTGTTGACAATTTGTTAGCAGCAGAGAGTCACTAGTGAGAGTGCGTCCGCCTTGAAATTGGAAGGTTCCATTTTGTGGTTGTGGCATAGAGGTTGTGGTTATCCAATGGACGACTAGTGATCAAGGAATTCCAGAGTCAATCAACGTTG
>QKMV01003593.1:0-11251 GCA_003287335.1 Lednia tumana
TGGCACTGGTCTATTGGCGTCGGTGAATGATAGGGTGATAATGAGGGTGATGATGAACCTAACAGGGAAGAGGGGAATCCCGGTGCCGGCTCGTAGCCTACTCCTGTCGAAAAGCACCAAGAGGATCAGGATTCCTCCATTAGCCTGTGATTTCGAGAGGTTAATTGCAAGGGGAGTAAAGCTGTTGCACTAGCTTCAAACCCTCCAACCTCTCTCCCGAACGGAAATCCAAATGGCGAAAAATCACTGTAAAGATCACAGCGTTTATCTCGTGGAAACACAGGTTATCTGTCTTCCTATACAAGATCGAACCAGGTATAAACTATAAATAGCTAGATTTAATTGAAGAGATTTGTCAGAGTGCGTTATGCCATGAGCCTGAAGAAAGCGTTAGAAGATTGGTGTAGAAACTGCTCTGATCGTTGGGTTGTGAAATGACACACAGTGACATTGATTAGTATTAGATAGTATCTTTCAATACCAACTCTGAAATTTATAAGACGACTGGTTTCGGTAAGTTCAACGGTATAGGTTCAAGGGCTAGTAACAGTGGAGATCGCCTAGCAATGCTAATCTGCCATGGCTACCTTATGCTACCGTGACTGTAGCGACTCCTTTCGTAAATCCTGATTTAAATGCAATTAAAGAAACAAAAAATCTGCTTGGAGTTTAATGTGTGACTTTTTTGGCATCGTTTGGTCCAATATTTACACCACACAGTACGTTCTGTCGAATGAAATTACAATCTGAAATCAATTTTGTGAGAATGATTGAACAATAAAATCAAACCGCGATGCAATCGACGATGTTTTCTTGCAGAGAAATTTCACTGCTTGCAAATGAACCATTGCCAATGTCTAGGTTATGTTTTTATTTGCTCAATTTCTCCTAGACCGCTTAGCGTCACGTGAATTCGCGGCGGAAAAATGTCACGATCCTTCGATCAGCTGGTAATCAGTCAATTTAACACTTGCTAATTCTTCAAAACCTTGCATAAGGCTTACAAGAGCAATACATTTGAAGCAGTTACTGTGAACCTTGATTTTAGATTACCATGGGCTGTGAAAACTTGCATTTTTCATATTGATACGCATTTTATAACTTATGTACACATTTAACACATTTGAACACATAACATATTTTTAACAATGATGTGCTGAAGTTAGTAATGGAATTATTATTATTATCTACTATTATCAACTCAAAATTGTCAGTCATGAAAACAATACGTACACAATTTTTATTTTGCAGGCAGTTTTTGTAACCAGCGTTCTACAATTGTACACGAAATTTAATTTCGCGACATGTTTATTTCGTGGTTCTCAACTTTCCCGCGCTTCTCGACGCACATTTCCAGGAAAACCGAGTCTCGGCTAGTACTTCTACCAACAGACACGGCTGTCCCATTTCCCACTCCATTTCCTATCTCAGACTTGCATGGTTTACTGCTTTGCTTCGCTGGTAATCCCCAAGAGGTAAACAATCCCAACGAAGGTCGAAGAAAGAACAACGAGTTTTGATCGCTTGATGCTTAAATACCTATATCTGTGGTGATCGAGTAAGCTATTAGATGTCCGAGATTAAAAAACACAACGCTTCGAAATCGAATTCTATTCTAGTAAACCAACTGCCAAGTCTTCCGGTTTTTTGACAGCTGTTAAAATCGGAACCAAGGCCGACAAGCTGGGATCATCACATTTATTTGGATAAGAAATAATATGTCAAGCTTCCCGTGACATGTATTGAGATCTGTGTCCTAAGTGCACTTATGTTCACTTAATGCCCCCACCGTGTTGTGAGTACAAGAGAAAAGGTTAAGACCTTGTATGTAGATCTCAGTGCGTGGTCTCGTCGTATCAAGCGTAGTGTACCCACCGGTGCACGCACTATACCAGTATATCTAACACAGGTAATAAGCTAACTTTCTCGTTAACCCCATTGCCTCATTTCATCCTAGACACCGACTGGAAGTTGCGTCATCCTCTCATGGACCATCGAAAGATCGAAAGTATTCTTTTATTGTGAATTTTACGTTGAATTCGTGTGGATGTCATGTTGAAACAAAGACATGACGCTTGACAGGTGTTAACTTTTCTAATGGGAATTTCAAGTGCATGGAGAAATGAACATAGGCATACGTTCTTATGTAAGAGAATTTGGTGTGAAATTGCTAGTGTGTGTCCGAATTTTAAGAGTGAGGTGCGATTGCACACATGTGCAGAAAATACGCAGGTTTACGCACTGTTTGTTGTTGATGTTTGTGAAAATTGGCTGCCCTGCAAGTCATTTGAGTAACTTGTTTTGGTGGTAAAAGAGTGTATACAAGCTATTCATTATTATTGCCAAACTGATAATGTACGAAAATAACCTCTTTGTTGCAAAAATTGTACACTTTAGGACGGCTTATCATTCAAGGATGTCAAAAGGATGTTTTATGAATGTATTTGGAAATAAATTGGTGTCATATAATATATTTTGTTAGACTCATGTCTATCTCCTAATCTTAGCACTAACTTTCAAAAAAACTGATTATAATCTGGGTTTGAATGCTAAGAAATCTTCGTAAGCTCCAAGCGTCTTGAAAAGTTTGCTCTTTGCTTTTTCAGGGGAAAAAACCGATGTGACAAAAAATCGACAAAGGTATAGAATTTTATGCTTTTAATAGTATGGTGAATTTTTATTTATACACAGAATCGATGATGACTTTTTTTCTATTTGTTCAGATAGTTTTAAGAACGCTTAGCTATAAATATTTTTTGATTCATTGTCACGCTGTCGGTTTTTTGTCGGAGCCATTTTTTCTCCTGCAAAAGTGAAGATAAAACTCTACGAAACGTTGGGAATGAAAGTATCTTTCTTAGCATTCAAACCCAGTTTGTAATCAGTTTTTTTGGTGTAATAATAATTGTTAAAATCATATAAAAGTTGAAGTAGGTTATCAAATAAAATTTCTGTCTCAATCAATTGGGATGGTGTACCTGAAAAGCAAATGCAACGTATAAAGGCTTTAAACAAAAAACACAAGAATAGTCACCAACAGATATTAATTTAATGTGAAAAGAAACGAAATATGGATCCATGGCAACCAAGCGACTGCACATGAGAATGTAACGAGATTTGAAAATGAGGAAGCAGCTTGCATTATAACTTGCTCGTTGTTTAATGTCGAACCGGAACGTACTTTTGCCTCACCTTTCACAAAAAAAACAAACAAAAAAGCGCATACGTACACAACATATAACCTTACTCAAAAGCATTCGTGCAATTTCCCGCCAAATTCGTCTCGGTAGCCGAACAGAAAGGAACAGTTGAGTGTTAAATATGGATCAAGTCAATTTGGTGGCATTTCACGAGATTTCTATTGAGGAAAGATAATTTCATTTTTCGACTACTTCCTTCCGAGTGCCGCCACAAGACGAGGAAGTTTCAATACTTTCAAATACAGACATGTTCTTTTGTGGTCATTTGTCATCTGTCAAAGTCAACGCACTGTTCTAACTACACTACATATTTTCATCACAAGAATACTGGTCCTAACAATTTTACTAGTAACGAGCGAAGCGTGTTCCATTAAATTATGAGGGCACTAGAGTTTGTTTGGTTTCTTTGCTGGTGCTACCTAGGCCAGGCGGATTGTCCGATCGACCTTTTTTTTTGTAAACTAGCCCTGCACGAGGTCAAATCTGCATAGTTTTTGAGTCCAATCGGTTTAGTCGTTTTTCCATAAAAAATGTTTGAAAATCGCAAAAATCCCATGCTCTGAGCATGGAGAAGATTTTATGATATAAATTGTTAACATACATTCTACAAAAAAAAGCTTCCTCTATTATTGTTAGTTAGCTTTGAGGTTGCTAGGTCTTTAGGATAGAATCGCTTGTTTAAAAAAGTCGATCTGTCAAACGATTTGGCATGCCGAAAACGTCGCCGTGAACTCATTCAACGCAACACATCAGTGCATCGCGTGTGCGTAGTTTAACTGCACATGCATAGAAACAAAATACCAATTCCAAGCTAAGTAAACGTCAGCTTAGAATATATAATTTTTACTATCAGGTTCATTTGGTTTTCGTTGATGACCAGACACAAATGATAAAGAAGTGTTCACCTCAAAAATGTCTATCCCTATTTAGCTCATATGGTAAGAGCAACGCTCACGAAAATCGGAAGTCCGGGGTTTTATTCCTTTAGCAGGCAGACATTTTTGGAGTGATGTTAATATTCTTCACCAAACACAAATATTTGTTAGGAAAAGTCCAAACATGTGTAACCGCAATTAATTGAGACAGCATTTGCTTACACTGAACTCCAGGTTCAAGGTAGCGCATTTCTTCTAACGGCGAAAAACGGAAAATCCAATATATTATACAATGTATACGCAAGTCAAAACAAATGTTAAAACACTAGTGTCATTACGTTTGAGAAGAGACAAATTAGTTACTTTAGTTTTATAATGGAATCAAATCATCGTGAAATGTATATTCTTGGTAGGTGGTATTCGCTCCACTGCATTTCTTGTCCTCGAAATTAACATGCATATCCACCTACTACGCTATTTAGGCTGTTAACAGATAGTTATATCCAAATGACATAATATCCCTTCGTACGTACAATTGTCATGATTTTATTGTCAGCCGTAAAACTGTACTTCGCACTGGCATACACGGCATTACGTGAGTGAAATTGTGCACTTTTCACAGCCATCAGTACAACTCCAAATCGAAATAATTGCAGCATTTTACGCGATAAGTTTTTTTTGTGGTGTTTATGACCTATGGAAGTCTCCGGAACTAAAGATTTGAGATAAATTACGATGATCCCGCGCTTGATGACGTTGCATATTATAAAATATCTTTGTCTCATCTGATGGAGAAAGTGCTTTCTGGGTTTGAATCATACGCATTGCATCATGGATTCCAATGAAGACAGACCTCACCAGGCCTCGGAATAATGCTTCATCATAATATTATCATACTTTAAGACATGCCCTCTCTGTCCATTTAGTTTGATACCACATTTAATTTCTTCCGTATTGCGTATATATTGGTACTAAATGCATTGTCATGTTCTCTATGTTGTGGCTAATGCTATTTATGTTGATTGAATACCTCGTATCACTTGCGGTGAGTACGTGTTATAAAAAAGATTAGCACTTGTCTATGGATCGAACTTTTTGGCATGTTGGATACACCGGTTATCGTGAGATAAGCAACACTGCGCTGGGTCAGAGACGGGATAAATTACTGTTCATCCCAAGACCTAGTTTTGTTCGGAAGCGAGCTATATTTGAGGGTTTCAGGCTGTACAGTAGCTTCACTCCCCTTGAAATCAACCTCTAGACCGCACAGGTCAGTGGTGGAATCCTGATGTTCGAGTTGTACCGTCCTTCGGAAGGGACGTTACGCGGTGGTCCCCTTGATGCTTTTCGACAGGAGTGGGCCACGTGCCGGCACCGGATTTACCCTGTTCCCTGTTAGGTTCATCATCGCCTTCATCATCACCCTAAAATTCACCGGCGTCAATCGATCGGTGCCACAGGCCAGTTGTCAATTTAATCCGTCGTTAAACTCTAATCATCAAACAATAACTTGTTGATGCATCTCAATTCAGCGTTTATTTCCCCGAGTTCTCAATCTCGATTTTCTCATATCTCATATTTCGAGGTCAGTCGAGAGATAAACCTATTCTTATTTCTGGGTTCAGTTCGCTTACCGGGTTTACCCTCCACCATGTTACCTCCAAGCTTTTTTGAGGGCTGGTAGGCTCTCGGTCCAGAAAATTAGCATGGCTATCATTTATTATGGTTATGTGGAGCATGATACCACAAAATCTGCCTTCCGTACGTTACCTACAACGTATTTTTATTAACCAGCTGCATCAATATGACATTGTTTCAAAAATAAATCAAGTGAAACCTGTACTGTCCTCAACAAACACTTTCGTTCAACGATCTTAATTGGTTCAGCAAGTGCAATGTCACTTTCATCTATTGTTTACTACTAATTACGCGTACATGCTTCTCGCATTGCAAATAACAAGATCGCAATTACCTGGCTAAGTACACGTACTGTATGACTCGTCCAATTCATCGAACGATTAGAGATTAAATTATTAGAGAAATTGGATTGAAAAAATAAACC
The DNA here is from genome assembly GCA_003287335.1 of Lednia tumana. Taxonomy (NCBI): domain Eukaryota; kingdom Metazoa; phylum Arthropoda; class Insecta; order Plecoptera; family Nemouridae; genus Lednia; species Lednia tumana. The sequence goes on from QKMV01003593.1 coordinate 6,138, forward strand.
GCGAGCTGGGAGGTATCGACCCTGGGTGAGGGTATGGGTCTAGCAATTTTAATTGTTGACATTTTAATGCTTAGAACTGACACACAATTCGATGTATAAATACACATACGTTCAATATTTTATAACGGGGTTTATATAAGTAGGTACAATCAATCGAAGGATGAATGAAATAAAGTTGTAGTAAACCTATTTGTAAATCGTGCAGACCAGGTGAATAAACACTTGATTGATACGCAGTTAATAATTTGATAAAGTCTGAAGACATGAGATCAGGTATTGACGTGTTAGTTTCGTATTGTCAGTTACTTCATACCCGATCGATTATCGTGAACATGCCATGTAATGTGTTGCGAATTACGTGTATCAATTTGGGTAGTCGATTGGCCACACGAGATCTCAAGCTGGCAATTCGATGTAGGGAGGGGTTAGAAATGGGGACGGGAGTTGCTAAAAAGACGGCCGTGATATTAGGCAGAGAAACTAACCCAGAGTTAACCTGGATTTTATTGGTTTTTGGACGTCTCGGGCAATCGAAATAGCCGGTCACCAGGATGTGATCGAAATACTAGCTATGGCACCTCACTCTACTTCCTGCGTATATTATCGGATGTTTTCAAGTACTCCCGAAATGAAGGAATCATCGCGCTGGATTAGGATCATCCGAAATCGCCTCAGTGACTTTCGGCAAAAAACTTGTCGTCTGATAAGAGCATATACACTGTTGACTGGTGAAAAGTCTTAATTTCTTTAGCACCTCCGTGATCGCTTATCCACACTCCAACGAAATTACCCAAATCCAAAGTGGTGATTGCTACGTACTTTTGTCACGGTTACGTTAATTTCATAAGTACACGTAGAATATTCAATTCAGACACAGACTAATTATGAACGGAAAACACCAAGCTTTGGTATGAATTTAAATTAGAAATTTAAATTGATCATCCAAATGTATTATTTTATTTGGAGAGGCAACGTTGTTTCTCTTCCCTTGCTTGCTATAATGTTCAACGCTGGCGCGTGGACCGAGGCGGACATACCAAGCCTTACGCATGTTATAAGTTCGAACTTCGAATCTCTCGAGTGGGTCTGGCATGTCCAGCAATTAAATACACCTCACTTTCTTTCTAGGCCAAGATTTCGTTCGGACTCATAGCTCCGGTCTAGAGTGGTGTAACGTCCGACATACCTAACGATGGCGATAGAGAATTTTTTACGGAAATATGAGTCGCTGTCAATTTCACCGCACTTACAGCCAAAATGAAATTAGTGATATCACGAATTAACTACAACTCAAAGCGTGGACAATGCACTATGGATCAAATGGGAGTCACGCATTGTATACTGCGTGTGCACTTTAATAGCATCCTATTTTTCGAGGAAGATATTTATACGATTTTTAAAGCAGTCATTTCTTGTTTTATGGAGACAGTTTAAATTTGCACACCTAAATATTTTGTCAAACGTTTCGTTCTGAATAGTTATGTAAGAAAGTAACCATCGCTGCAACCGTCAACAAGACTTATTTTGCAACCGAATTTTAATGGAAAACGATGAAATGTCGTAAAAATGTCAAAAACAGGGAATATTTTACGAAACTGTACTCACTCTTTTGCGCCCATGTGGTCCCTTTCTTGAGTTCCCGAAGGAATGTTGTCATCGTCCTGTTGCAGCCGATGGTCAGTGCTCGCAGCGGGTTGGGATTCTTCATTTTCCACACTCTAGCCAAGCGATGAGGGTTGTACACGTCTAGGATTTCTTCCAGACTGCTTACATTACTCGACAAACCCCCCTGATCCAGAAACTCGTCTAGCTCCAGTATTTTCTCTCCACTCGTGATCCGCTCCCTGATCTCGGCCAAATCTTTCGTGTGTTCATTTAACAGCACGCTATTTTGTGTCGATTCCAGAACAGAGTTTTTATTGATAGCCATCACAGACGCACTATCCACCAAAACAAAATCGGATTTTTTTGAGTGATATTTCTCAAAATTTTGAGGTGCGCTTGTGTCAACTTGGCTGGTAGCCACTTTATCCGTTGTGGCCGTTGCATTGCTGTCAGTATTATTATCGGAATGTACAGAATGATGTTGACGATTCAAATCGAAACTCCTACCGGCTAAAACTGTATCATTGACCAACTTTACAATAGCACCAGTCTTAATATCACCCGGAATTCCACTGTTAATGTCTTCTCCGTAGACGCCACCCTCTTCAAATGACGTGTCGGTATTGTTTATATCTAAAATGCCAAACTGGCTCACCAGTTCTTGAACGTTGGTTATATTCTCACTGATGTTCGTAATATTTTGACCACTAACTGTTAATAAAGAATTAAAACTAACCGATAATAAAATGAAATTAACAAAAATCATTTTCGATCTCACATAAAGCGTCTCAGACTTCATAGCGGATAAAATTGTCAAACGATACCATTCGATAATAAACCGCGAAGCCGATATTGATGTATAGTATGACAGTCCATGTGTTTGATGCGAGAGGCTATGTGAATAATTCGGTCGCCGAATAGAGACTGAGCACGAGACTTCTAGACAAACGGCAATGTTCGTGTGTAGGTAAGCAATGGAGAGTTCATTTCTCTTCTCGCCGTTGCCATCCCCTGATTCTACGACGAGCGTGGTACTAACATGTCCCGACTGAGTTTGGTGTGTGACGTTTCTCATACTGCTGGCTAGATGGGGGCCTTTCTCCGCCGAAACGAATTCCCTTCTAGGTTATTCAATAGCATGAGCTCTCAAACACACAAACACCGACATTCGATAATGCACACGGCAAAACCTATTACATAAAAGCTGGTTTATTGAACTTTTAAATTGATCGTGAATCATTGTTCGGGCGTTAATATAGGTTACGTATTTCGGCTATTTTTTTTCATGCCAAAATAGATAATGGCAAAATCACGTAATGAACATTTACATGCACACACCTAATTTTTTGCAAACGCCCTTGTCGATAGTGATTATGATTCTGATAGTTTCAATTTCATTACGCAAGCTTGCGAAAATCATTCAATAATAATTGTGCGTTTGGTTAGTAAGTGGTCCCGACGCTAATAGACCAACGGCCAGTGTTCAATGCAGAGCGTCGTTAAATACCTGTCGTCAATCAGGAAGTGGTCCCGATTTGGTTCATTTAATCTGTGGCGATCTTATTCAGACAGCTGCCTTAACAGTTTTTAGCTGCACATACTTATAAATACTGCTATATTTTTAGACATACCAAACGCAAACAAACCCTAAATAAACAAAACAATTGGACTTTCAGTACAGTTACCATAATTACGTATTGATACTTGAGCCCCAATAAAAACGTACTATTGAAATCAACATAGAGTAATATACCCATCTCTATACCTTACCCCTTATTAAGCCAAGGTTATTGAGGGTTCAGCCATTTGAACTAATACATGTCTATTATTCAACTCAAGCGACGTGATGACGGCTTTGACCAATGATCAATATAAGCTGTGATTTGTGAATATAAGCAGGTGTATCTAACCAATGTCAGAAAGAAAATATTGGTTCAGTTCGAGTATACCGTACCACTCTATGCTAATTTGCATGTGCTTGCTTGCAGTTGTTCGATTCTCTGCATTAGGCGAAAGGATGTTTTTAATTGGGATTTCACGGGTGCGTTTGTTTTTGCGGATATTAGGTCACAGAAATAAAATAACACAAGTATCTCATATTATCCATAATTTCTGGAATGGTAGGATTTTTAGAAAAGTATTTTGTTTGAATAATTCAAATGGTTGCGTGTAATTAAGTAATCAGTACAAACACTTTCATCTTCGTTAGCAATTCAGGCTGGATATCAAATTAATTTATGTTTGCTCTAAAATAGCAACGTTATAATTTGTTCCCCATTCCGTGATCAGTATAGGCAGTACAACATATTTATTTCATGAAAACTTGATTCTATGGCGAGCTCAATGAGGTGTGTATAACACGAAATAGAGTGTGAATGTGTGACATTATTTGCTGGGATCGAAAATACAGTGAGCGCCAACGGGGGTTCTGAGCTCGATCCCAGTGACTGACTGTCCTGGTTGTGGTTTCTTGTAATCCCCTACAACTACAGCCAGGAAGTTCCAAGGATGACTGTTGTCACAATTATGAACAAGTTAGTAATATTGTGAGGAATTTAAAATATTTCTGTGATACAGTTGCACAATGTATGTAATTAATAATAGGTAATTCACCATTCAGTCATAGTAAATACGTTTTGTATGAGTGCTGAATTGGTTTCAATTTTTCGTACGGAGAATCCGGGGTTTCTAGACGAAAATAAAATAAAACCGTAACTAACAATCACTCATAAGCAATTTACCAGCGGGTTATCCGTGTACACATAATACGTTATCATTGTCAAAAATTAACTTGCGCTCAAGAGAGGCACTTTCTCAGATCACAAAAGTACAGCATGTACATACGCCTGAAAACAGGCACACCGCTGTACACTAATGTTAATCGGTCTTGCGTTTGAAGTCAGCAGGCGTTATAATCCGAGGATATTTTGCTCTGGCTGCCATTACTGATTCCTGATTCCTGATTACTGATCATCCACAATTATTATTTTTTTGTTTCAATTTCAATTGTGCATTCTAACATGTTTCTCTTTTGACGTTTTTTTATGACACAACTTTTATTGAAGAAGCTATGGCCCAAGGTATGAAAATTAAACTAAATCCAAAATGACCAAGAAAGTCACCCACTTCCGTGACAAGTACTAAAAATACGACCTCCTGATATTGCAAACGGACATATCAGCATGAACTGAACTTTATCGATTAAAATTGTCGAGATAATATCGAGCTATGTATACAATGGTTTGTTTGTAATTTTACAAATGGAAAACCTGGAGAACCAAGTACTTACGTGTAAGCCCTTGAAAAACTGCTATCAGTGATATGTTTCAGAATAACGAGTTTGAGAAAGATTTTTGTTAACCACTTACTAAATAATGTATAGATTATTACTTTTTTGAGACTCATATCTCCTGACTTATTTCATCACTATAGTTTTTAAAAAACTGTTAATAACTGGGTTAAAATGCTGAAAACTTAACTGAAACTAAACTGCCAACGTTTCGCTAACT
>QKMV01003594.1:0-11249 GCA_003287335.1 Lednia tumana
AGTTTTCAGCAGTTTAACCCAGTTATTAACATTTTTTTTTTAAACTATAGTGCTGAAATTAGTCAGGAGACATGAGTATTAAAAATCATCGCAACTGGATTTCTTGCTTTGAAACCCAGTTGGATAACGTTTTTTTTTTCAAATTAATGCTTCGATTAGGCGGTTGACATAAGATTAAAGATTTTAAAACGAAAGATTCTTTTTCGAGCTTTTGTGTCGGCAAAGAAGTCATTGTCAGTGTCTTTGGTCTCTTAACTTTCCGATGCAGCTTCCACTAATCGGTTCCTTAATTATTTCTCCCTTTACCTACCGACAGTCAGTTTTAATTTCTTGCCACTCTCAATTTATTAACCATAGGGTTCTTTTTCAGTTTTCCAGTTTAGAGCTCGTTTTGTACACGTAGACACGACGTTAGAAATTGAGCGTGAATTACAACGAATTAAACAAGAAATCGGGCCTCCAAAGCAGCGGGCCCTCCCTTTGACCACGATCCCCTCTAGTAGCGCCACTGTTCGCGCGGCGTAGTCACACAAACACACACACACACACATTTCTCGACGGTCTTTTCACTGCGCTCGGGTCGTATTGTTGTGTTTATACAAGAACTCGCCGTTTTGCTTGTAAAGTTACACTCATATTCATACACACACACACACACACACACACACACACACACGCGCACACGCCAACCGCAAGCGCACATAAAAATATGCTTAAATTATTACCGCGCGCCAGCCACTCTCCAGCGTGTAAAACGCCGACTCTAATATTTCCCCTTGCGACGCTCTTAATACCAGCTTAATACGTCTTGTTTTCTAAATTACGTTCTCTCTTCTCGCAGCACAGCATGCAAGCACACACGGCTTTACGACGAAGCAAGACATTTCACGCGAGCCAGCGCCAGAAAGACATCTTGTTTCGGGAATCGCAGCGTTCCCCGCGCGGCGGCAGCATCTTGTTTTCGTCCGCCGGTACGTTGGCAGGGGACGTGTGCGGGAAAAAGAGACGAGCACGTACACTTTGGCACACGCGGGGTCGGGGCGAACAGCGCGACTTTGGGTCATTGCTATCGACCTGTCACCTGTGCTCTCTGGCAGCAGAGAGAGGTGTGGTGGGTGGTTGGAGGGGGGGGGGGGCACAACATCGCACCACTCGAGTAGAGAAAACTCCAACGTCCGCCAGAGCTCACCTCACATTGCCGGGTCGATCTATCTGTCAACAGGTAGCATTGTTTTTTTTAAGCAATTACCCGTTTCATCTATCAAATCATTCGTCCGTCCGTCCGTTCGAGCACTGCAGTGTGAATTTTTGACAGGATCCTTTTGTCGTCGTTGAACTCCGTTTCTCGTGACAGCGCATAGCGACACGGCGGAACGGGTGGTGGGGGGGCAGGGGGGTCGGTCGTCGCGTTAGTTATACTCTCTAATTTATCACCGCGATTCTCGGGAATGCATCGCGAGGTTTCCGGGCAAACACCTACACACACACACACCTGATATTAAAGATGGCGTGACACTGCCTCCCTCTGTGCATATAAGTTATCTACCGCGTCTCGTGGGAATTATAAATCACGTGAGGCGCACGGGGGCGCTGCATTTCGGGGCCGCGCGCTTGCATTGTGTCTCGTCGGACCGCCGTTCTGCTTGCCGTCGTCCCGCATGGGCGTTTCGTCCTCTACGGCAATCGTTTGCTTGGCAGCGGCACCCGCGATGGATATCGCGAACGAAGCCTCGAAATGCCGAACCCAAAAACGAAGCCAGGGACCGCGAGTCTTGCGACTGCAACGATATCGCCAGTATATCTGTCTGCACACTTCCATCACGTTCATATATCATTCGAAAGAGTTGCCATGCAGCTTTTTATCGTCGCGTTTGCCAACGAGATGGTTATCGCGAGTCAAACTCTGAACTCGGACGCGCAATACACCAATCTAAAGATGCGCCTCTCTTTCTAGCTAGCTTGCTCTCTCCGGGACGATAGCTGGTCCGATATGATAAAAACACAGCATCCGTCTGGCATGGGCAAAGAAGCGCAGCTTTAGCTGCAGTATGTCACGGAGATATACACACACGCACAAACTGTGCAAGTTGGTTGTACAGCGAGCGGATGGCCGGCCAGTCGGTGGGCGCGATCGTTTCCATCAACTTTCTTGGTCACTCGCCAGCGCCCGGCCGAGAGATAAAATATGACTGGAAACGGACGATCAGCTTTTCGCCAGAACGGAGCTCACGACGTTGCCCGGCACGACGGCAGCAGCCTCGTTGTTTGTTTTATTCCGTGCCGGGGCCGACACGGCATGCATCAGAGAGGATTAATTCTTCGCCCATGCGGCCATGTTCGCCGAAACGTTCGTCTGCCTTTCGCGGATTCCTCTTTTGCTTGTCTATCGCCTCCCCCCCCCCACACCCCTCCCACTTCTACCCATGACCTCGTGAAATATCGTTGTGTTCCGTATGCTCGACGCGGTTTTCTGCACGTTTTAGCGAGCTTACTTTGGGTGAGACCCTGGCCTAGCGTCGACGGGACGAGGAAGGGCCACTGCATACAAGAAAACTCATCATCCATTGATACAAATGGGAGAGGCTTGCCGGCGAAATACTCACCAGGAATATATTATTGATCCTCCGCAGACCGCAAAGAGACTTTCCGCCTCGCAGTGTAAGTTTGTGTATATACTGAAAGTAATAACGGAGATTTTGCCATCATCTTATATTTTCCGATATATCTCCGATGGATCTTAATTTCGCATGCGGTCCGAGTAGCGCGGCTGCAGCGGCTGGCTTTCCACGACTCGGCGGGCCATTATTTATGTGCAGTATTCTTGCTGGGTCAGAACTACCCCCGTGGCAAGACTCTATACACGAACATAAAGACGAGTGGAAAAGCCGAGATGGCACAATGTGTAGAAAGTAAACCTTTCAAAGCCATGCTAGCTCTCATATACTCGTTGCCTTTTTTTCGAACCGTACACACGTCGTTCTTTGTCGAAGCTACTCCCGTTTCCCGGCGCACAATTAAATCGCAACTATCGCAATGCCTCGCCTCTTCGGGCCGAACTATTTGCGAAATACTTTGCAAACAAACGAGCGCGGGTAGCTTTAATCTCGCGGCCAACTGGAGTCTTTGAATCCCAACGGGCCCCGCGTGGAGTCAGCCGGGCCGGACCAGGGTCGCTGGCCAGAGTAAGAGTGGAGTGAATTATCCTAAACCCCGCCCGGCGGCCCGAATGCGAGTTTAATGCCGAAACTTTAAACGCTGACCGTTCCGTAGCGCAAATCCACATGGCACTGGCGGGTGAACTAAGCCCCCCCCCCGGCGGCCGGCTTTCGTTTCCGAGTCGGGTTCACCTTTTCTCAAGACTGAACTGAAAGTCAACGTCGGATGAATACACAATAAGTTTGCTTTTAATGTCGATTATTTCGAGCGACAGGGGAATAAATTCAAAAGGATAATGTGGGCTTTGGCTCGGAACGAGTTCTGCTTCATACCGCGCCGAGAAATTAATGTCAAACAATGAAATACCTCAAATTATAATATTATACATTACCCAGTCGTATACACATGCACAGCGCGACTGTGTTTTGTCCACGGCGTCCCGCGGCACGACGGCGTTCGGGGCTTTGCAGAGCGCGGCGCGAGCACATCTCATTTGCCATTCTGACACACAAAATCCAGCGTAATCTTGTGAAATATTTCGCACGGCGGCGAGGTCGCCCAACATCGCCCGACAATTCATTACGCGGCTGCAATCTCGGGCTAAAAGTCTTCGCAGCCGCGTGTCGCCGGGGTCATTTCCCTGTTAGATGCCACAAGTAAGTGTGAAAATCGCATCAAATATGCATGGGCTACTTGAAAGTTTCTCCGCACAGCGGCGGCGGTGGCGGCGGCGGCGGCGGCGGCGGACGCCTAGATTTGGCCCGTGTGAATGCAGTTGTTTCGCTCGCTGGAAAATGCCGCCGTCGACGCGGTGGCGCTCTCCTATTGGCTGGCAACGCGATCGACCGCCTGAACGCGAGCAGGAACCGGAAGCTGGCGCGAGATGACCTATGGCGATCGACTGTGTTTTAATTAGCGCGCCAATTAGTGGACGCGGTCGGCAAGATTGTCGGTGGTGGTCTCGTGGATCGTCTGAGGGTTTTTTCTTTGGTGGGGGGTGGGGGCGGGGGAGGAAATTGGAGTTTTTCGTTCGGTTTTCGTCCACGCTTCGCCACGAAGACGGGCTCGGCTTGATTGCGTTTTAATTCTAAATATCCGGTCGGTAGAACCGAGATGAGCATCGGCTTTACACCAGGCACTCGCTATTCGAAAGCGCTTACCCTCCCGACGCAGTGCTCGAAAGCGAGCCATTGTTTTTGTTACAATGCACGACTCCGTATATACGATCAGTGTAAACAAAAAGATCATAATTTCTTTCAGCAAAAAGTAGAAGCATTCATAATCCAGATTTCCCGTGTTCGAGTTCCTCGTGTAATCCTCACATGGATTCATCAACTTTTTTCCCGCTTTCGCCAGTTTTTCGCTGCCCGCTCTGCATTCGTTTCTCGTTATAAGCGAGCAAAACAAAAACAAACTCCCCGATCCATGGAGAACGCACACCCGTCAGCGCCATCTATATTCGCACACTCGCTGCTAGATGGCGCGCGCGCTCACATCAATCGCGCGACGCCCTTACCACAGGCGTCGGCGTCGTCGCGTACGTCAGCTACGGCGTCGTGCCGCCCAGATCGCGCTGCCGTTCGCTCAGCTCGACGCCGTGATCGACTGACCCAGAGAGCGTCGTCGACGTTCGGACGCACATATATGTGTGTGTGTGTGTGCACTGTGTGTCGACATGTGACCACGTATTCCGCCCACGAGCCACCTACGACATGACTAATTCACGCACCACGGCCACCGCGGAGTTGGACGCTGCCCGAATCGCAGCGCGACGCTCCAATCTGCCGCGCCGTGCTCGGCACAGGCCGGAAGCCACTTGTTTCGCGTCAATGCAGCGGTGATTGCTGCCAATTATCCGGTGGCAGCGGCATTAACTTCCACCATTAATCAAGCCGTGCAGTTCACAACGTGCCAGTTGGGTTCTTTGCAGAGCCGCACACCCTCTCCGCATCTCTTTTCAGCGCTAATAGAGCTGCGCTTTGCTGCCCAACGGTGCTACTTTTTAAACGGACGACGCCGTTTAGCGTTTACCTCTAAGTGGCGTCTTTGTAAAATCCGCGTTGATTTCCAAAGTGGCGGTCTGTTTTCAGTCTGCATCATTGGCAGCGAGAAAATTGCGAACGTCAAATTGCCCGCGACTTCAAGGGACCGCGACGTCAAAGGGGCCGAAATGCATCATCGGCGGCTAACGGCCTGTCAGAGACAGAGGTGGCCGATTAGGCAGTCACGGCCACGCCGCGTTTCGCCGGCGTCGGCTGCAGCTTCCAGCAGGCGTCGGATGCTGCGATCCCCGCCGGACTTGGGCTGCATAGCGGGCCACGAAACCCGGGCCACCGCTCCGGCAGCTGGAGCCGCCGGTGCGCGTGCGCACGAGCGACCACTATATAAATATTGATCATCTCCCTTCGCTTCATCTCGGCAGCAGCCTCTCTATCTCTCGACCTCTCTCTCTCTCTCGCTCTTGCTCTCTCTCTAGCACTCGCAATGAGCACAATGACGTCCCGTCATCGAATGATTTCGAAAAAACCGAATCATTTAAAAATGCCGCGATGAGACTCGGAAAACGGGGTGCGAAGATTTCGTCCGGGTGTCTCGCTCAGTCGAGAGGCGCGTTGGGTGCGATTCGGGCCCGTTGCGGGTTGGTCGGGGTGGGTGAGGGGAGGGCGAGGGGTGGCCGTTAGTTGCTCGGGCTTGCCGACAGAGGCACGCAGCTCAGCCCGTCCGGGAGCGTCCAAAGCAAGCAGCGAGGCGGCAAGGCAGTGGAGACGGGCGCGGGCACCGCTCTGGACGACGCCTCTCGCCACGACGACGACCACCACCGCCACGACCACCACCACCACGACGACGACGACGACGACAACGTCCGCTTGGCCCCGAGCTGGTGTTATGACGGCCAAGTCGGGAGGCAGTTCATAGCGAGCGCGATGTCGAGAATAAACCGTGGCAGCAGCAACGACGACGACGGGGACCTCCTTGTGCACGAGCTGCTCTACGGTGGTGGCCTTCTGTGAAGGAGATCGCGGATCGTGGACACTCCCAAACTAGAGAAAGGGAGGAGGATGTCAGCGCCTCGGATCGTGCTCACGCTAGCGCTGCTGCTGACCATTCTGCCAAAAAGTGAGTGCTTTCTTTCGGGGTTGTCGTTGACGCCTCGGTTGTCGTTGCATGGGTCGGGCGGGAGACGTTGCTTAAAACTAGGTCAATTAAAACGAGGGCAAGCGCGACGCGAATCGCGTCCTCGCGGTGGTTTCGCGACGCACGGAAAGTCGACGACCGCGTCGACGTTTGCCTCACGGCACACCGAAACAATGCCTTTGCTTCGGTTCGCCGTTTTGCCACGGCCGTACGCATGCCGTGTGCCGCGGCGCCGTTTGCTATAAAAACTCTTTGTGATCGTTTGGTCCAATCGACATTACTGCTGTTGTGAAACTGACAAACTCGCTTTGTAAACAATCACGACTCCAATTAATAAAATACCGAATAACTCGATCCACCAGCTAAACTCTTAACTGTATAAACCAAATTGTACGTCGATAAATAACACAGCTTATTCATGAAACAGTCCGAAAAAAGCATGCTCGGCTAAATTAAATACGCCGTAGTTTTTTTGCGAACGTCATAGAATGAATGGGGACCTATTTCCACGCTGAATATACTCGCATCGGACCGGAATTACTTTCGAGATGGCGGGGACTGAATGAAAGACTGTTGCTCATTTTTTTTCGCAAGTCGATCTTCAATCTTCATTATCATTTAGCATGCAAGAGTGCCGCGCGCTTCGTCCGAGGCGCGCGCGCGTGTTTTTTGTTCCGACACGGGGCATTACGTTCGAGTCACATCAATTATTGATAGCTGCCTCAGGTGCGACTACTTTTAAACATATTTTATGCAGCAGCCACCCACTTGTTCGACGGCGTGGCGTGCTAATAACGGGGTCGCGGCCCACTCGGTAATGCGCCTGCCATTACTTAGTTTCCAGCTTCCATTCTCTCCGGTCTAACTGCATCTTGTTTCCTTCTCGGAAACTCGGGCGGTGTGAATGGAGAGTTGGTTGCTTTTTTTCTCGACGGCGAGGAGTTTGCGTCGACTAATGGCAGATGTAATTGAATGAAATGACAGTTTGTGGAGATTGACAGATTATTTTGCGATTCCTTCTTCGCAGACTAATTCGATCTCATGCCACTGAAGAAGGAAAACAAGAAGTAATAATATGATGCAAAGCATCGTTCTGATCAAGGCAGAGAGATTGAAATAAATTAGAATAAGAAATGCGTTATCAACGAAGAAAACATCGTTACACTTCTGTAGGGTCATGGTATTTCGTAGCGCGCTTGTTGTTTTTACAGTTATTATTTGTGCTGCACGTATTGAAACTTGTAAGCTACCTTTGATTCGCGTCGAGCCGTGACTTAACTTGCGAGTTGAGCAGTGGCAAAGCAGGAAACTTGGAATTTCCCTTAGCTTTTAGTAACCTGAGCAGCCGACTGGTGCACATGTATCTGATACCAATGGGGGTTAGGAAATCTAAAGGCTGCAATTAAACATTCCGTCTCACTTTGTCTCGCCAAGAGTGTGGCCATTGGCTTTGGAAGCCGTGTAATGTCAAAGAGATCAAACATATCAACATCAGCACACACTTTTACGACAAAATCCTACGCGGCAATTTGCGTATTGCTATTTTAGGCCGACGTTTCAAAAGCCGCTTGAGAAACCAGGAGACCGTTAACTTGTTATGCCCATGTAGCAACATTAATTTTAGAAGTGTTGATTTTGAATTAGTGGCATGTGGATTAACGGACCGTTAAATATCTAATCGGTCAGTTTTTCCCTAGCCCTGGCCTCAAACACGAACATTTTTGGAGGACACGACCGATGTCGTACACCTTCTACCGTAACTATCGGGTGGGTATTAACTTTTTTTAGATACGAGAAAAAGCGACTTTTTTATATACGAGAAAAGGCGACATTTTTCGTGCATCCGAAACGAAAGCGCATTTATTACGGGGCTGATACGGAAAATCGAGATCGTCTTCTTTATGTGTTCCAGCCCCGGAGCTAGATTTCGATTAAACTTTAACAGGATGCACGTCAGGGTACGATACAAGCTTTTTATCAGTTCTTACGTCCAAATCTAGCGTCAAAGTGCGATGACGCTAAGAAACATGTGATTTTCAGCCCGACAAAAACCCACATGCTCCCATTGGCTCGTGTTGTTTTCGTACAATTGAAAACAATGCACTTTTTAACCGTAACGAGGATGGTTGATTCAAAACGTCAAGCATAATAGAGTCGCGGGTTAAAGAAAAGAAAAGCATTGTTTTTAGTTAAAAACCCGCTTACTTTTCCACAATCTTGTACGCTAAGTCAATCAGCGCACGAGCTTAAAGCTTACAATTTACATGTTTGCAATTTTCTATCTCCAACTGCATGGAAAAAGCAGCGCACGGCAAAACTAGATCGCAACATCCATCTCGTGGAAACAGTGCTTAACCCTAGCGCTGGCGAGCATCGAAGCGCTTGCAATTTTTTAACTTCTTGGCGGAGCGTTGCGTGAAACCGAATTAACATAAGTTGTCTTCCAATTCTCACCGAGGAAAACACGCCAGAACGGGAATTCTTTCTCTGCGCGGTTTTTACAACAGCTTTGCCCGCGTTTCCCACGCTCGGTGGAGGTGCCGGGTTCGTGTGAAGTAGTCGCTGTCTCCCAAGCTACGAAGAAAACGTGATTCCCGCGGGATTTCAAGCCTCGAGCTTGAATGCGATCCGATCTGGTCAACAGTTTGACTGACAGACCGATTTCACAAAACACTTCGTTCTCAAATTTGGGAGGAAAAGAGGGTGCCGTGGCTTCGGAACGCCTACAGTGAAAGCAGTGGATTCCACTTGTTTTCAAAGTAGCAGGTCGGAGGAACAGACTGAATTTATCGAAACCTGGTTTTATGGCTACGTAAGAGTTTTGGAGATTGATTCCCCCAATGCCACCGGGCCGAACAAGTGCACCGAAACGAATAATTAATAACCGTATGCTGGTAAACCGGTCAGCTTAGCTGCCGTTCTTTGTTCTCTACACTCAAACAATGTCGGAAATAATGTGGCATAAAACTGACTCAAACTCAGACGCATGTGAATGCAATAAATAAGTAGTAAGAGACAAAGACACACGTTATGTACGTACAGAGAACGATTGCAGTTTAATCGGCTGTTTCAATTGTGTCTAACTCTAAACGTTGCTGCAGAGATTGGGTGCTCAAGAAAAACATGAATCACGTTTTAATTAAGTGGGCCATAAAGATGAGTATTAAACTACACAGTTAATTTTAAATACTACACTAAGAGATAAAATAACTTTTATTAACGAATAAAATTTGCTGTTATGGCTAGCAGCAGCGTAGCTTCTGCAATCCACATTTCTACACAAGAGGGTAGCTTGTTTTAGTTTTACTGCACGATATCACTGTCTAATTTAATTATATTTTTTTGTTTATGAACTCCAAATACAGGCAATAAATGGAATGCTTGTTTATTTATCAAACCGACGTTAATGTCGGCTGTAAATACGATCACATTTTTGTCGTCATTAAAAACATGTCTGTTCTTGGCGTACATGTGCCGATATGGGTGTAGAGCTTGATGCTTGTACATTTCGGTGTTCATTCTAACTCGAAATATAATCACGATCAGTGTCGTCCATCTCGCGGATATGTTTATCGCCATTCCAGCTCATCGTAGCGACGCGTTCAAACACACAATCAACATCTCGTCCCTGCATGATAAAAACACACAAAAAAAGCGATGTTGGCGCGGTTGCTACGTTCCCATCCACTAAATCGCCCCGGCCGCCTCGCGCAGATTGCGAGAGCAGCCAACGCCGCACAGACAATTTAAAAAAACAAATAATTTATGCTCGCCGCGTCAAGACGCGTGTGGCCCGGCCTTGTTTATACTGCCAAACATACGAAATCCAAAACACTCGCGCGATTTTATTAAACATTTCGCTTTTTTCCATCGCGGCTAGCGCTAAAAGAAGCAAAAAAACCCCGCGCCGCAGCGCGCTTCGCTGTCTGTTTATGTCGTCGTTTTCCCGCGTGCGATCCCATTGGCAACGATGCGGGCCTCGGTGGCCTTAGTCGGCGCCTCGGTACCTTTGTCTGGTCTGGCTGATATTTTGCCGACTAACGGAGATCCGCTGGCCCGGCTCCACTTTTCGCTATCTTTTGTACCTACCTCGGCGAGATCAGGGCATGGTTTGCACTGAAAACCCCACAGGCCTCTGGAATTAACACGGGAAGTGAAGGTGGCTTAAAAATTTCTTCCAGGGCTTAGATAACCCGTCGTTGTGAATTTGTGTCCTGGATTAACTTCGTATTTAACCAATACATTAACATATTTTACATTGACTTACCTATAATTTTGAACTAAAAAACTCTTTTATTTGTCATCTATAGGCACATTTTAAAATATTTGGGTACCGCTTTTAAGAATGGACAACAACTTGTATAAAACTGGGTTTGAATGCGTATACGTCCACTAAAAAGTCCCAGCGTGTTGAAAAGTATGCTCTTTACTCCTTCAGGCTGCTTCTTGTGCTAAGATTAGGGGATTGACATGAGTCTTAAATAACTTTTTAGCTTTTGAGATTTGTTACGATCGATTGGAGAAAGTTTTCTACGTATCGCGGTATTCCAGTAACGAGCCAAAATCGAAAACAAGCGACTATCTTGACACCGACGGTGGGGCATGGGAAGGATTTAAGCCTACCACCCTCGTACTTTTATATTTTACGAGTGAACTCGTGACCATCGGCCGTTATCACAATGACGGCAACAACGCGGCACTCTGAAACATGGCCTCTCGGCCGCATATCGGGTGGCCGTCGTGTCAGCGCCGTGACATGAAATATGTAGGCCATGCGGGCGTCGCGGCGGGCGTCGCAAGCGTCGCAAGCGGTGGCGTTCATTTGGCCTCAACGCCGACACCGCCGCTGCCACCGCTGCTCATTCACCGGCCCTGCCCGTGGAGCAGGCAGGCAGGCAGGCAGGCAGGCAGGCAGGCAGGCAGGCAGGCAGGCAGGCAGGCAGGCAGGCAGGCAGGCA
>QKMV01003595.1:0-11249 GCA_003287335.1 Lednia tumana
GTTTTGATAATTGGAGTTTTTTTCGGTGTTGCAGGTTTTATGACTAGCTTACCACGTGCATAGTAAGATACTTTTAGATATTGGTTTTTTAGAATTAGTTTATAAATTATTTCCAGCCGGGTATTTGTAACGGTTAGGTCAGCGATAATTACTCTCCCATTGTGCAGTCTTGAGCGTTTTGAGGCTCTTTTACCTATCCGCCATGCCTCGTTATTGCTTTGGTGTGTTGACAGAAAACTCCTGGGTGGATTCTGGATACTGGATGGTTCTCTGGATAACTTCACACTGGTACATATTACGCTGATTCAAATGTGTCATTCAACTTCTAAAATATGCAAAGCAGCCGGCAGCGAGCTAAATCGTTGAAGATATCGTGCCAAACAATGTTGAGGGCAAAAGATTACGATATTAGTATTGGCTCTAGCAAAGAAATCGGTCTAGGCTCTCTACGTAAGCTTTCTCTATTAGGTATTTTGTGAAGGTGAAGCTAGACTTGGCAGAAAATATGGGTCAACTATATTGTTTAAACTCCTACTCCCTTGACCTGACAGTCAGTTTGAAAATGTCAGGGGATGAAAGTCAAGATGTCGAGTTGCGCGAGTTAGTGGCTCAAACGCTCGAAAAGAATGGTGTTCTGCCTAAAATACGGGTAAGACACGGATTTCTATCAACACAAAATAATTATCCTCTAGTTGTTGTTTCGATATTTGGTCGGGTGATTATTATCAAGGGATGTAACCATTTTATAACCTCAAACGTATTGAAAACTTGACGGGGTTTGTTTATTTCAGGCTCAGTTGCGCGCCAGTGTGTTTTTAACTTTGGAAGATCAAGACTTGTCGGTGAGTTTCTTTCTTTCGAGTAAGAGCGTATCTATATTACTGTAAACACATTGTTTTTCCTTCCTATTAATGCCCTTTTCCCAATATTATGCTTTCAGAAGTGTCCACTTGTCAACCAACCACTAAAAGACTATGCCTCTACAAACGAAGGATCTTTGGTTCTATCCTTAATACGAGAACTGCTGGATTATTATGAGCTGGAAAACACTCTGGCTGTTTTCGATCCCGAAACAAACTACGGAAAAGACTATAACTACCTCGAGAGGGATCAGCTTATGAAAGCCCTCAAACTACGCAGCGTCAATGGAAGGAAAGGTCCCTTACTTGGCCACATTGTACAACTTATCCAACAAGATAGTAGTTCACAAGACAAGTTTCATTCGAGTTCCCTAGACCATCAAGATCCGAGCCTAACCTCAAAAAGCTACAAGGCAGTTGAAGGAGCGTCAATAATTAGTGCCTTGCAAAACAAACCTGCTCTCACCAATGGTGCCATCAGTTTATTGGAGTCAGACCCGCTCAATAAACTACCGAATCCAGGGTCTTTGCTTGGCACCTTACCTCCATTGACTGGAACAAACTTACCCAAAACATCTGTGAAACAAAGCAAAGGAGAAGATCTGAACAAACTGGAATCAGATCTTGTGAATCTTGGTTTAGGTAAGCTCAGTAGGAAGTACTTAGAAGTAATTTTTTTTAATGTGCTTGCGTGTTGTTATAATGTTATTACACAAGCTGGGCAAACAACTTATCTCTGTGAATGAGAAAAAGCTTAAAGTAATTATAAACCCTTAAATATTAATTTCCTGCAGATTCGCTAGAAAACTACGAGGAGGACTTCCAATCGTCGGCAAGTGAGAGTCCTCATGGCGAGTCATCGAAGTCAAGCCGCAGTGAAATTGAAGAAGTAGTTTCAGTTGGAGACGAATCCCTTGGCGACAAGTCTGCCGTGAGTGCTGCTCTCTGTCTGTCAAACTGTGAAAAATGATTCTGTGCATGTAGTACTACTAAGTACTTATTGTAACCATTCAAGTGTAAAAAATCCCTTTAAAGTAACCAGCATTTTGTATTGCAGCTTGATGATAACGTAACGGTGGACACAGCTGTTTCCACCTCAAATCTCTCAAATCTTGCCGATTATGTGGAAGATTTGTAGCCCTTGACAACACCACAAATTTTTTAATTAACCAAGTAATTTATTTTAAACACTTTTATCAGTTTCATCTAGGTAGTACTTACAATTATTTTTCTATATACCTAACGCTGACTTAGTGACCACAACTGTAGTATATTTTTGTAACTGTGTTATTTTGATGTAAATTATTATCATTGTGTGAAGGCAAACTAAAGCATGCCTTAAAATAATATTGAAATTCATCATAGCAAATAGCTCACAATAATTAAAAATCAAGACTTAACTTGTGGTTTTTTCTGAAACCTCACAGTCATCAGCAAAAGTACAAATAACAAAGTAGAAATACAGGAGATTTCGAACTGAACTGCTAATTTTCAAGATTACTGTATCAAATGTTCTTCAACCCTTACAGCGAGATCAATAGTAGAATGCAAATAAAAGTAGGTAACTACAGTAATCTACTCTGTAGTGTAACCTAGCGTAAGCCTGTAATGCTTCAGCGGATGTTATGGTTGATGAAAGTATGCCTCAAGATGTCCGTCTAGCAGATCACTATGTCAAGAGAAGATGGACTGGACTACATTCTATGCCGTTCCCGCTGCAATCGATTACTATATGCTTTGGAGACTAGGTTCCATGAATCCATATAACGATCCATACACATTGCGATGCATTTCTGTTCTGTGCTGTCTAAAGATGTTCCAGGTTTCCCGATGCACTTTTTGAAACATTTTTCCGTCATTTTCTGGAAGAAAGAAAATATTTGTAATTAAAATGGTCAAATTATTGCATCATTGTATAGTGACATGTGAGACGTAACCCTAAAATGTATGATAGTAACTTACATTCAGCAATTCCTGGGCGTTTGCGACAGCAATTTGCTGTTTAACTTGATCCATTAACTCATCCTTTTGAGGTCCGGATAAATGTCCTGTTGGTGCTACGTCCATATCGATAATCTTATCGATATTAATAAACTATCCAAAATTTTCGGTAAAACAGAACTTAAGTCAAGCCAGCGACCAAACTTATATAGTAAGGTCTTTGACCAAATGTAACCGGACCGGAAGCGGAACGTATTCAGCGCCGTGTTGATTTTAGTTTTGACTTAACAGGTTTTTTCCGCGAAAAGTTGATGGTTGTTAATGTGTTGAGATGGTAGGGCACTGACAAAAGTGCTGCGATTTGTCTGTAAAGCGTAATTTTTATGTCTACGTCGTAATTGATTTGTACCCGCCTAAGAATGGAGTCAGATTACAATCTCTCCGTAGAGGATATTTGTAAGTAATATTATTTGTAAATATTTGTAGAAGGAAGTACTTTTTGTAGGATATCTACCTACCTGTCATTGAATATGTAATAGCTTGCTCAGCTATTTCACAGTTGCATGTACTAGCTTTGTTAAGATATTACAAATTCAATGCCTATATACTGTCTGCCTATTTCAGCCTTACATTTTTAGGCAATTTGTTTCGGACTCCTTGTGCAAGTGGCATGCCTACACAGATAAGGACACTTCATAGGTACCTCTTCTACCTGACTTTTCTTGTTCTCCTATCCCCAGATGCATCCTATATGCGGAAGATACAAATCGCCATCGCAATACACGTGATAAAATCGAAGCCCCCTGAATTTGCAACACCCAAAGACTATGCTGTTCATTTGCAAGAGGGTTTCCTAGCTAAGGAAGCAGCACTTCCCAAAAAGCGTACCATTTTCGAAGAAGAAAAGGGTTCTCTAATGTCGGATCTGAAATCTGTAACCACAGTAATCCCACCGAATCAGTTTTTTGGTTACCAACCAGATAGTAGTGACGATGAATTGCTGCTGGCTGACGATGCCGATGAAGGCCAAGAAGACCAAAAGTTAACAGTGATCAACTCGAACATTGATTTTATTGATGCACTGGTTCATATCAGAAACATCACTTCTTCAAAAATTAGCATTCCCACAGACAAGTTCAATGTTATATGTTCTAGCATTGCAGAAAAATTATTGCCTACCCACAAAGATAAGAAGTTACAAGCTCAAGATTCTGGATATGATAGCTTTATCGCTGTGTATCCATCTCAGCCTACGTGTGTTCTATCCAGTGACATAAATCAAGTGCTAAGAAAAAACAGCGTCGACGTGATGTTGGCTAAATGCGTTGGCAGGGTTTTGGAAGCCATCACCAATCTGGTGAGAGTGAGATGGTCGCGGAGAGTCTCTGACCGATTAGTCTCGGTGACATCAACCTACGTCAAGGCAATCGTGAATCTAGTCGATTGTGTCAGCAACATAAACGAGCAAAATTACTCCCGTGATGAATGTTTGAAGTGGGTCAAGTCGTTCATCAAAACTATACTTGCGACTGAAGATGTCTACGTCGTACATATTCAGTGTCTCCGATGCAAAGTCGTCACGGATATTTGCGCCAGCCGTTACCTATGTGCCGATTGCATTTCATATCTGATTGACCTTATAGAGAATTTGAAGGATAATATAATTATCAAAACAAAGGAAGTTGGTGAAAAAAGTTTTGGGGTTTATATGCTAGCGGTAGCAGACGAGGAAAACATACACTACTTGTATCGAATCCTCAAGGAGTTACTGACTCGATACAAAACCATAAGAAGCCAATCACATCCGAAACGAAAGAAAAAACCGAAAAAGAAAATGAACGTTCATACGGCAAATTTATGTGACTTGTGGCAATGTGAAGTTGAAGAGGATGACGATGCCGATGCCAATGAAGAACACGATGCCCGCAGAAAGGAAGAAACAAGGTGGATGACCGTTCTTGACAAAGCTAACTTAGTTTTCGAGCACAATTACACGCACCTAATGTACTTAAATTTTGAGAGCCTCAACGTTTTGGAAGTAGCTGTAGATAGCAGTGACGATGAAGCCAGTGAAGTTTGAAGCAGCTTTCAAAGCTTATTGCTCGAGACATTATTGTTTGGTGTCAAATTTGTTACCTCTTAGATGATGCTTTGATCGCTTCTGTTATATACCAGGTAGTGTGTGACATATACTGTAGAATAAAATGATGTTCGAAAACTTAGCAGATTGCATATTATTACGTCTGCATATATACCAACCCGCTGTGTGTTTTGTGGCGTGTGGTTTGGTGCATTACGTGTCTGAAACTGGAGTTGCTGAAAAGATTGTAAGTATGTTTATTCATTTATTGCTATGCTCAACTGCTCACAATATTTTTCTCCAAAATAGTTTTTGTGTATTTGGATGAGTGTAGCGAGCGTAGCGAGCGGAGCAAAGACTTCAATTTAACTTACCATAGAAAAAAATATTTCGTGTTTTTTTTTAATGTTTTTTTCGTTTTTTTGTGTGTTTGTTCGCGCTCTACAGGCCAAACACCTGAACCAAGTTCAATGAAAATTTCAGGAAACCTTCGTTTTCTTTCAACTTAGACCTGCTAACATTTCGAGCGCAATCAACGAAATGATTTTCCTGAAATCCGCATTTCAGTAAATTTGTCATAATTTTGTCGAATTTTTCTCCGATTTGGTTGCGGTCTGTATGCCAAACGGCTGCGTCTATTGCAAAGAAACTTGCACGCTATCTTTGTGGGGTGTCAACGTAGGTGTGATACAATATTGAACGCAATCAGTTCAGTCGCTTCCTTGGAGATAGCGTTTTTGTGGTCATTTTGGAAAAAATGGAACTTTTTCACACTCTCCAGGCCAAAGTTCTGCATTGTGTTTGGTGAAACTTTCCAATGACGTTTAAAATGTTTCAACAAAGATTGTTTCAAATTTTGAGCACAATCTGATATGTTTGTCTCTCTAAATTAAACATTTTGTAGGCTTTTTTAATCACAATTTCCTGTTTCTTGCCTACACCAGCTGAATGCGTGTTTCATAGCAACCGGTCATATTGTTGGATAAAAAAGAACTGAGCGACTGGAAAAAAAGCCACTCGTCATTTACAGAGGCAGCAATCGTTTTGATTAACATATTTTTTAAGCGGTATTTATCTTTTGAAGTTTTGTAAGAAATACTACGCTTATCCAGCAACGCGTTTGTTTAAAGCGTTACGGCGAAGCCCTAGTATTCATAAGCTTTCTTCTAGGAACCCCTTTTTCAGCTAACCGTGCCAATCTTTTCATTTTTCCCTTCACTTCCCCCTTGAACAATAGGGGGAGGATCTAGATCATGATTTAGAGGGGGGGGGGGGGGAGGAAAGAACCTCCCCCTGTCCACTATTGGGAAGCGCAATGGAGTGAGAAAACGACATGAGTTTAGGTGATCATTGTTGAAGTCACAGTGAGGTTCTATCACCCACAGTGTTATTAGCCTATCCTTACCAGAGCCAATTTTATTCTGAAAACGTTGCCAGCCGCATGACACAAAATCTAGCTAGTTGATTTCAGCGATATTTCCAGCCCTGCGGAAATGGGGCCTTCTGCCAGCCCAGGAAGACACCCTGTGTGAATGTGGCGCTGTCCAGGACCCGAGGCACCTGCTAAGCTGCCCGCGGCTGGACCATCCGTGTATAATAGAGGACTTGTATTTAGCCAACGACACGGCAATATCCGTCGCAAATTATTGGAAATTTGTTGTCTGACCGGACACGGAAATCAACCAATCAGCCCTACAGCGAAAAGACTTTTTTTCGAATTTTCGATACACTCATCAAACTAATGCATCAAACCGTTAATTAAGTTCGATGATAATTAACTAAAAAAACCGAAAACTGTAGTCCTAGTGACCTACGCGTTATCTAGCTGGTTTTGGAGTATTGTTATGGTTTCGCATCGAAAAATAGCCGCCAACATAGAAAAAAATGAAAAAGTGTTCAAGTTAATACATTAATTTCCATCGATTGAAGTAAACAATATGATTGTAATGGTGGCCGATACCTATGGATATTAGAATGATTTCTTTTGTTTTAAATTTAGATTTTATGCTTCTGGGGCAAGGTTTAACGTGAACTATTCGAGATTCGAGGTATTTTTGTGCGTCAAGGTGGTACCTTAAAAGTCTGGTGTGGTAAACTCGTTTTAATTTTACTGTAATCTCACGATGAATCTCACTGTGACTTGAACGATGATCACCTAAACTCATGTCGCTATCTTACTTCGTTGCGCTTCCCAAAAGGGTCAATGGGTCAAATCGCTATTTACTCAACATGTGACTCATAACCCAACAGAAATAAATACTAGTGCGTTTCAGCGGATGCAATAACCTAATGAATAGACAACATTCAAAAAGGCTTAATTCAGAGTCAATAAGGACTTTTAAAAGTGCAGCCCCATAAGAAAAGCATTACACACACGATTTTAATCGTCTCTGGAATGACTTTTTGAATGTTGTCTATAAAAGTTTAGTACTAAAAAAAGCTATAGCTACATAAAAAGTGACCACCTTTTTCGTATTTGACTTGATTTTATTTGTAACGGTAGGTACAACAAATTTCACTGGGTGTGTACATCTGATGAGGTAACGTAAACATTCACATAACAATGATAAATTAATGTTGATAGGAGGCGGGCACGTTATCGGAATTGAATCAAAATTTAACATCAATTTTCATTAAAACGGTTCGTTTCCATTCGTTCGATAGGTAATGGTAAACAAAATATGCGAACAGCTCCAAAAGCAGAGCCCCACATACTACGAGTCAGGTCGGATAGGACGTACCTGCATTATCGCTGACAATATGTTATTATAATCGCACTCAAATGCGGTAATGTCATTCGTAAGTATTGAATAAACACTCAGTGTCCATTAAATTTTGAAGACTCATATCTTCTGTCTAATTTCAGCACTAGTTTTCAAAAATACTGTTAATTAACTGGGTTAAACTGCTGAGAACTTCTAACAAACAAACTGCCAACGTTTCGCTAACTTACTGAAAGCTTTTTCTGGGCAAGTCCGGCTAAAAGACAGGCTAACAATGATGCTGAAAGCGTGCAGAAACAACTAAATACATTCTGTCAAAAATGTCGCTGTTCAGTTATAAAATTGCGTTAATTGCGTCAACGGTAATTAAAACCAGGGCAGCAAGCAACCGCCAGCCAACAATACCATACTATCAGTCTACCTTTGCCTAGAAGAAGCTTTCAGTAAAGTTAGCAAAACATTGGCAGTTTGTTTGTTAGAAGTTATCAGCAGCGAAACCCATTTACTAACAGTTTTTTGAAAACTCAGTGTCCAATTGATTGATTCGAATGCAATACATCCGTGATGAAATGAAGCTCAGTGTCGAATCAAGAAAGAAACTTTAAAGTAAAATGATCTTTTGTTAACCCACAAATTTCGTCCTTTTCCCGACGTTTCCCAACCGTCATTAATTTCGAAGAGTACAGAAAACTCGGGGCACGGGAAAAGTGCCTGCTGTCAAATTGCTCGATTTCCAATGACCTGCAAACGACCCGAATTGGGGGTAAGTGTTGTGCACGCTCCAGTAAAATACGCTCACAAAACTAGGAAATACATTATTTCGATGTGCGCAAGCACAGTTTACGCCGAAATATTTCGGCACTCTGTAGGTGCAGATTACAGTTCCGAATGTTGCCGTCGACTATGAAACTAAAAATTACATCAGTCCCAGAACTAGAAATTACACCACTCCTAAATCTTCCCCTAAAATTTTTGTCCTAAGCTGTAAAATTAATTGTCAGACAAAGTCATGCTGCAAATATTTATTTTTTGAGGCCTAAATTTGATTAAGGACCGTTTTTTCAGTGGCCCGTTAAGAACCTGACGGTTCGTTAACTTGCTATTAACATGGCAACAGCCAATCAGATGTCTTGATTTTCTTTCTAACGGACCGTTATTATTGAACGGACCACTGAAAAACTGGCCCTAAACGGGGGTAATTTCTTTTTATTTTTTAATAATTTTCCAAATAGTTCTTGCTAACTAGTTGCTACTGCTAAATAGTTCTTAACCAACTTCCAGAACTGTTTTCAATTGTAATTTATCGAAAATTAATTTTTAAAGAAAAAGTGTAGCAAGAAATGGTGTAAGATTTTGTAAGGCTGAACATTTGGCAACGCTGCACACGTATCGGGATATTTTCCGGTCATTGTAACGCCTTGGCCAGTAGGACAGCAGGCACTTAACCCCATTTATTCTGAGCCGCCACAAAAATTCGAAAATTGCATCGTAATATCTTCGTACTCTGACTTCAGGAGGGCATCGGTGGAAGAAGGGCGTAATTTGAAAAATGTTGTTTTGAGATAAATTGGAAAAAAGCATTAAACATTGAATTTAATGTAATTTGTCTTGATTTTTTCCTGAATACAGCTCACAAAAGTACACATGCAGGAAGTAACAATAGCGAATCGCATGCATTACGTCCTTCTGAATAGTAAAAGCCAATCTCCGAAAAAAGGACCTAACTCGAGTAACGCCCTTCTTTCACCCAGCGCCTCGATTTCAATTGTTAAATTTCGATGACACGTATTTACTGAGTTTGATCGAAGTCTATTGTCAGGGTTTGGAGGTGTCAAGAAACAAGACTCGATTTTTGGTGACGGCTCGGAATGAACGAAGAAAAGCCGTGTTCACAAGGTCCCGTTTTACCGTCAAACCTCTGGAATACAAATCTAGTCTGAACGTAAAGAATATTAATTTCAAATTCTTAAGACTCATGTCGTCTGCCTAATCTCAGCACTTGTTTAAAAAAAAACTGTTACTAATAGGGTTTAACTGCTAAAAACTTTTAACAAACAAACTCCCAGCTGATTAGCCCAGTTAGCAAAAGGTCCGGAGTTTGAGTCCTCGAGTAAGCAGGTATTTTTGAAGGGATTTTAATATTCCAAAAATTAGGACAAGCCGTGTATTTAGCTTTAAATGTGTAATCCTTGTAAACTCCCAACGTTTCGCTAACTGTATTGAAAGCTTCTTCAGGGCGTTGTTTGTATGAAGTTCTTAGCAGTTAAACCCATTTACTAACAGTTTTTTTGAATATTAATATCACTTCAAAAATACCTGCCTACTCGAGGAAACGAACCTCGGACCTTCAGTTTTCATGACCCCTTTTGTTCCATCTGAGCTAAATATGCTTTAGCTAAATAAAGCTTTTTTGATGTGATATTAATATTCTTCATGTCAAAACTAACCGAGTAAATGGCTTCCAATTTGTAATCTTTGTCAAAAGCAGTTCTCTGATTGTTTTTTTTGTACAAGATTTGAAAGGATTTGCTGGAAATAGAACTTGTTTAATCGAAAGAAGAGCACGAAACCCTTGAATCGACTGTTATAATCTTTGCTTTATTTGGGAGTGCACAGAATTAGAGGTGATAAGGTTTATATTTATTGAAATCAATGATTATTTGATAGGACTTGGGTTTTCTACCCGTAATGACTTGGTCGCTGACTCGAGCACAGAGCTTTGTTGCCAAATACCAAAGTGCCTCCCCAACTCATCTGCCTGTATGTGGCAATATGGCATGTGAGGGCCTACGAGATATTTTGACAACATAGTCAGACCCATCTATGCTGATCGGTAACATGTTCGAGATGTTTACATGGATACTTACAAGTGCGAGGATTAAAACGTGTCAAAATTTTGTGCACTCCTAACTAAAGCAAAGACTATACCAAGCCTTGCAGTTTGGGTGATTTTCTTCAAAGTCGGTTGAATTCGAGCGTTGAATGAAAGTGTTTGACTGAAAATTTAACCGTGTAAACACGTCTTTAAGTCGGGCTTCAATGAGATTTGCAGCGCAAAAATCAAAGCGATTTTCTCACCAAATTAGATTTTGAACTAATCTGACACGAGTTTTATCAACGTTGAATTTTATACCGTTTTCCAAGGATAAGTTCTGATTTAAATTGTTCATTTTTCAACGTTTCGATGGAGTACACTCCATCATCTTCAGGATTGAAGTTAAAACTTTTTATAAGTTTTTAAAGTTTAACTTCAATCCCCAAGATAATGGAGCGAACTCCATCGAAACGTTGAAAACTGAATAATTTAAATCAGAGCTTGACCGTGAAACATCGTATAAAATTCAATAAAATTGGCTCTGGAAACCTACGTTTAACAATTATCAACTTTGTTGACAGTTCATATCTAAAGACTCGTGTCTTCTACCTAATTTCAGCATTTGTTTTCAAAAAAACTGTTGGTAAATGGGTTTAACCGTTGAGAACTTCTAACAAACAAACTGCCAACACTTCGCTAACTATATTGAAAGCTTCTTCGGGCGATTGTCCGCAATCGACAATCACTCCGAAGAAGCTTTCAATATAGTTAGCGAAACGTTGGCAGTTTGTTTGTTAGAAGTTCTCAACGGTTAAACCCATTTACCAACA
>QKMV01003596.1:0-11248 GCA_003287335.1 Lednia tumana
TAATTATTAATTTGGGGTTCGAGTAGGCAGGTATTTTTGAAGTGATTTTAATATTCTTCAAACTTGATGGAGTATAACTTCTTCGAAAGAAAGGTCGTAGTAGATTGGCGTTGGATTTTTACGTGTTCCTTTCTCAAATAGAGGCCAATCTTTTGTTTGCTCGATTTGTAGGTCTTGGAAAAGATGGACGAAGGTAAGCTAGAAGTGTGCGGCTGCGAGCTTCAGGTTCGAGTTCTGGAGGGGGAAGAAGAGGATACATTCCTGACAAAGAGTATGGCCGATCTGAAAAGCCGACGTAGTAAGCCCAACCACCGTAGTGGAGGCCGAGGTGGCAGAGGTAAGATCACCGACCACTGTCAACACTCGTGAATGAACGATTGTGATTCTTGGCTTGATCAATTTTCATGCTCCACAGGCAACTTCCGAGGAGGCAGGGGAAGAGGAGGCTTCCGAGGCCGAGGTGGCAACAAGAGAAAGGGAGACCGCGATGGCCAGGGCGATGGACCCGCAGCAAAGCAACAGAAAACATAGAAATATTTTCCTTGCTTGAGAATTAAGCAGCCAAGAAAAACGTAATAATTTTGTTCCTTTTTGTTTTGAATACTTTTCTGAAGAGGCAGTTGGGTGCCTAGAATTTTTTACGTTCATTTCGGTAGCTTACCTTCATCTGGCCGAATTTTCTGTCAAAGTATATAATTACCTGTGGTATAATATTTTCACTTTCTGTTATTTTTTACCATCATACCTACATGGGTACAACAAACTAGCCCGTAAGGCTATTGTTCGGACTCGGACTGCAGTCATTATATTCTGTTTGAGAGTAGCCCTAAATAAATGTTCTTGAAGTAAAGACACAATAAATTATGTGGTTTTCCGACTTATTTGGCTACTTGGTTATTTTATTGGGTACCTATGCCTTAAGCCCTCTCCCCCTACCCCCTTCCCTTCCAACAGTGTGAGCGTTAGCAGCGGCAGGCCAGGACACTTCCTGGTGGAATTACGCTGCCGAAAACTCAAAATGGCCTGCTCAATACGTATGATTCAGACTTACAAACGATGTTATTCTTTTTTTAACAATGCCTGTGGTCTCAAATGTGCCGCACAAACGAACGTAGGCATAACATTTTTTAGACTCGTAACCATGTCCATCTACAAATCTTAGTCCTGGTTTTCAAAAAAGAGATTTTTAGGCTAGCTTTGAAATTTGAATGCTAAGAAATGCACTTAAACTATCCGATAGCAAAGTCCCTAAATACCGAAATGAAAGTATTTGTTTAAAAAAACATCAACGTCATTATTATTGTAAAAAAAACAAAAGATGCAGCATTCTAAATGAATGACAGAAGTAGTGACTTTAAGCCTCCAACACAATCACCGAGCTTGATTCACATACCTCTGCGTTTCGAACCTCGGCGACTTATTTTTACGTCTCAGCTTTCACGTTTCTCCGCACAGGCTCCTGACTAGACTTGAAAGTACTCCCAATGCCACCGATCAACAAACCCCGTTCAACAAAAGGGAAAACTGAATTTTTCCTTCGGCAACTAGCTTCGCAGTGGCAAATCAAAACGAACGCATTCTTTTTTAAAATATATGTACTTTGGTTTGATTTTGTTTTTGCTTTGATGTTGACTGTTAAGTCGACGCTCAGCTGGTGTATGTTCTTGGTGGATCCTGCCCTGATACTTTTTTTAACAATCCTTGTTACAGTTGCCACCGCTGAAAGATCTTTTTAAAAATTAAAACTTATAAAAATCTACCTTATTAGCACGATGGGACAAGAATGTTTGTAAGTTTTAAAAAAACAGTGTCTAATTATTTCTATATGTGATAGCATTTAATAATATATATAAAAAAAATGAGTCAGGAGACATGAGTCTTAAAAAATTAATAATGTTTGTAAGGCTTGAGTGTGTTGTCAATGGAGCACAAGGAAGCTCACTTTCTACGTAAACATCTCCAGGACGTCAAAAAAACTGTTAGTAAATGGGTTTAACTGCTGAGAACTTCTAACAAGCTAGTGCTTTTGCAAACTAGTGCTGAGATTAGGCAGAAGACATATTGAGTCTGAAGAATTTAATCTCAGGACGTTGCCGAAATTAAAATTTTTGCGGAAACAAAAGCACAAAAGACATTTTGGGCGAGTTTTTTTATGAAACTTTTTTTAAAAGTTATTCGGTACTCGGTAGGGGTAAGATTGGGAGGAGGGGGGGGGGACATGT
Source organism: Lednia tumana (assembly GCA_003287335.1). Taxonomy (NCBI): domain Eukaryota; kingdom Metazoa; phylum Arthropoda; class Insecta; order Plecoptera; family Nemouridae; genus Lednia; species Lednia tumana. Next base: position 2,223 of record QKMV01003596.1, read on the forward strand.
GTTTTTGCCCGGGGGCCTCCTGATTTGAAGTTACGCCACTGGTGATCGTGGTGACTTTTTCTGCAAGATAGTTCTTTTAAAAGATAACATTTTCGAAATGAGTGATTCCTTCCTGAAAACCACAGCAACCTTGATTTTCTCAAACTTCACTGTAAATAGTTTATAAATTAACAATAAAAGAGGTCGCTTTGTTCCGTAGTAGATATGTAAACAATTTGTATAAATAAAACTTCCTCGTCTAATTTTATTCGATTTTTGCGATTTTCAAATATTAAAAAGAAAACTCCTGGACTAATTGAACTCCGAAACTTTACAGATAATAATTGTAAGTAAGTTCAACATTTACAAAAAGATGGCTGTTCGATTAGAAATTCTGTCTGGTCTGCAGAGCTCCAACCAAAAAAACAAACAATCACAAAATATCAATTGCTGTAAGAATTGAATTGAAGGAACTTTCACACTTCACACATTTCACTCGCTCTTACTAGGCTACTCACCCGTTCGGCTTGAGTCGGTCCCCATGGATGGATTTATATTAAACCATTTTGAAATTGTGCTTTTTTCCTGTTATTTTGTTCCATTAATTGCGGGGTGTTAATGGTGGTACTGGCGTTTTTATTGTATAACATGGAAGAGATCTGAAGAGCTTGAAAGAATTGGTTTGTTCAAAAAAAGTTACAAAATGGGTTTGTTTGCTGGGAAATCCACTAAAACTTTTCCAGAGTTCGGTTAATTATGCTGTTTACTTCGTTAAGGGTAAAATTAAAAACGCTAGTGCTAGTACTAGATAGTGCACTTCCGTGCACTTATGCTAACATAAGACTTCAGATTTGGAGATGGACACGTGTCTAAAGAATGTGATAATTTCAGTTGTTAGTTCAAAAGCCTCATGACCTTGCAAGGTCGTAACCATATAGTATGCCTGCTTTGGGTTTTTTTAGGAACTAAAATGTACACCCCCCCCCTTATTTTTAGCTTTGTTGTGGAAAGAGTTTTTAAACCACTTCACATGGAGAATGTCACTCACTTAATAAAAAGCCATACTCTCTACCAAGCTAGACTTTCAACGCCGCAAGCATTTTTTTATTGGTGCACAACATCAATATAGAATTAACTGTGTTTTGCAATAATTTTGTGACTTATCAACTCTTATAAAAGCTCTGCAAGTGATATTTTTTTGTTTTTTTCCGGTGAATGGAGGGTAATTGTATAAAGTAATGTTTTGGGCCACCGACACCTTACTGGGTCGTTGAGGACACCTCAATATCTCACATGGCGCGTCCTGACCGTCTCCGTCTCCCGTGTGCGACATTTATTTCTACAGTGTTGATTTCCCTATTGGATTTGATTTTCTCTTTGTTTCTGGCGAAGCCGAAACTAGCACTTGCAAAGTCGACCTTTCATTGATTCTCTATGAAACCACTGGAACTGCATTAAGTTGCGCCAAATTTTGCTTCGCTTGATTGTATTGTAATTCCCCATTTTATTATCAATTTTTGCATTGTTATGAAAGAGATTTTTGTTACCACCGCGAGGAGAAGAACACCGATAAAAACTTGGAACTTTAAAATTGTCATATGCCATCACATGTAGGTGTAAGCTTCCATTCAACTAACTTGCTTTACGTTACGAATGTGAGAGCTTGATCCCTGACTGTTTTTTTTAACGATAAAGCGATTGGAATCGGTTTCGGCGCTCTCTGAGCTGTGGTTCGCTCCCTCCGCTACCTGACCATTCCGTCCCGAAGATTCTTTCTATAATCCTTAGAATGGCAATCCAACTTTAGCGTGATAGATCATGATGTCTCCGAAGATGGCCATCTTCGGTAATATGTCGCATCAACTTGACCAAACGGTTTGGCATGCTGGATATACCGGTTCTCGTGAGATCACCTAAGCTAAGCAACATTGTGCTGAATCAGTGGCTGGATGGGTGACCATTCATACCAAGACTCAGTTGGAGAGATTGGAAGGATTGAAGCTAGGACAGCAGCTACACTCCTCTTGCAATCAACCTCTCGACAGCACGGATTAGTGGAGGTGTCCTGCTGGTCGAATTGTACCGTCCTTGGGAAAGGACCCCCGCGGTGGTCCCCTTGGTGCTTTTCGACAAGAGTAGGCTGCGTGCCGGCACCGACCTCCCCTCTTCTCTGGTAGGTTCTTCATCACCCTCATGATCACACACACCATTCACTGACGCCATATGACAAATGCCACGGAGCGAAGAGTCGAGTGCGTCGTTAAACACCACATAAGCAATCAACCATAACATCAACTTGCTATTTATTCTTGCTAACCTATGTTCACATACCGTGGCTTTCTATACATACAAGAATTTTCTTCTCACTTTATGTTGGAAAAAAAAATTTACGGAGATATTTACAGCAACTGCTTGTCCATTCTCATCAAGTGCTCTAGTAAAATTAGATCTTTCTTGCACGCACTACAAGATGCATGAGTGACAACATCTGTTTCAGACAATGCTCACCTGGATTTAACGTCCATAAATTTGCTTAAGTAAAACAAGGTAAGTTACGCAATAAATCACTATCATCGTGTAAATTCTTGTTTGCCCAATGCAAGAACTAGCAGCATGGAAATATTACACTGTCTAACGCTGCTTACGATTATGTTCATTACTCGGTGACGGGTATAGAAAGGAAGATTTTTACCACTATTCTATACAAATTCATGAACACAATCTGAAAATATATCAATTTAATTTATCTTCACAATAGGATACCATCATCACTATTTTTCAATTTGGTAATTATAAACGTGTGTGTATCCGTTCTTACTGTCGTGAGACAAGTAACCTTTTGAAGCCGAACATTATTATTATCTGCATCGTTTTGTTGGCTGCAATTGAAAAGACCGTGCCGCAGTAGCAAAGTTGTCGTATACTGAACACCTGAAAATGGCTCTCGTGGTGTGGGACTACGTCGTCTTCGCGCTGTTTCTCGTCGGATCGTCCCTTGTGCCAATCTACAACCGATTTTGCGGTCCGAAAATGAAAACAAAGGCAGACTATGTATTCGCCACCGGGAGCGTGTCCATGTACGCGATGATGTTCTCCTTGGCGAGAGGAACTTTGGGCGTGCGATCTTTTCTTGGTAGGTCGAGCCTGGTAAATTTGGCTGCAGGGTCAAGTCAGCTACAAACTTTTTCATACAATACTTTCTTTCTTCATAAATCATGATGTTTTGGCCGATTTCAGAATTCTCTCTATTCCCTTTAGTCCTTTTTGTTTCTCATTATCTCGCTTATTTCAGGATTCCCTTCCGAGCTATTTTATCGAGGATGTGCAATGTGGGAAACTATTTACGGCACAATTCTATCCTATCCTATTATTTGCTTCGTATTTGTGCCCGTTTACTTCAATTTAAAGATCACCTCCGTTTACCAGGTGACTATTTCTAAAATACTATAAATATATATGTATTTGATCCTACGAAAATATATACCTTCGGGTGACGCCCGGGTCATGTTATCAAAAACTTTGGCAAACTTAACTTCCAGTATTTGGAAATGAGATTTCGGTCACGCACCGTGCGACGCCTAGCCGCCATGACGTATGTCGTTAGAAGTGTGCTCACAATGGGGGTGACTGTTTTTATTCCTTGCATTGCGCTCAAAACTGTGATGGGAATACCGTACTGGCTCTCCATAACCTTCACAACCGGACTCAGCATGCTGTTCAACATCTTGGTAAGTTTTCCCCACCGTCTCCAAAGTTGAAACGCAACCAAGTCAGGCTGCTTATCTGACTATAGGTTACCATATAATAGGGCCTACAATTTCCACAAATTAGGGAGGGTTGAAGGCTGCAATCCAAGCAGACATAGTCCAAGGAATAGCAATGATTGCATGCTGCGTGGTGATTGTAATCCAAGGAACGATTTCAGCAGGAGGTGTCGCTCCCGTTTATAAGACTTCGCTTGATAATGGACGCCTCGACTTTTTAAAGTGAGATGATATTTTGGATCTTATAACTTAGGCAAACGAGAGTTACAATTGAAATACAAGTTATGAAGGGATGCTTTGTGCTTGTTATACAGTTTTGATATGGATCTCACAGTCCGCGTATCTGCGTTTTCTGCAATGTTTGGTCAACTTTTCATCTCGGCCTCCGTGCAAGGGTGTCAGCAAAATTACGTCCAACGATATTGCAGCATGCAGTCTTTGAAAGAAGTGAACATGTGAGTAGTGACGTTTAAATTCATGGACAACGTTTTTATTTATTCGCATCTTATTCCGTTGGGAACTGCATTTTCAGAACACTCATGGGCAACATCCCGATCATAATAATACTCTTCAGCCTGCCCTGGATCGTCGGGATGGTCATCTACGCCAACTACGTCGCATGTGATCCTCTGGCGCTGGGTGTAATTGCGAAGATCGACGAGATTGGACCTTTCTACTTGCAAGACATGTTCGAGTTCCTACCAGGATTCTTGGGCCTGTTCATCGCTTGTCTCTTGAACGGATCCCTGAGCATCGCCGTCTCGAACCTTAACTCCTTGGCAACGGTGACCTGGGAAGATTTTTTTAAACACGCACCGGGACTTAGGAATGTTACAGAGGAAGCCCAATTATTTGCCATCAAGTGTATCGGTACGTACTAATTTAATAACATCACCAGCTGACTTGAAATCTGGCAGGCACTAAAGTAAGATGACTCAACACTTTGTTGATTCTTGGCGTGTACGACGCGAGTTTTTCTTATTTGAAACATGTAAAAAAAGAAAGAGAATTTCCACATTGAATTTTAATGCAAAATGCCAATGGTTAGGCTAATGGACACGATGACTTAGAATACCAAACGAAATTAAAGGACAGACTTCATAGAACGTGTATATAAGTTATAAGAAATTAGCCTAGATACTAAGTCCAGCCATAGTACCGTGGCGTTGAATTACAGGGACCATGTATGGAGTAATGGCGGCTGGCGTCGCTTTCGCCGTCGCCACGCTCTCCGGCGTCATTGACTCTTCGACACTAATGGCATCTGCCACCAGCGGACCGATGCTGGGCGTCTTTCTGCTGGCCATGTGTATCCCGTGTGTCAACTGGAAGGTGATTGACCCCGAAGTGCCTTCAGTCCATGGGGGTAACTTACGCTTAGTTAAAACTAGCGCCATTATTTTATTTTTCAGGGAGCGGCTGGGGGAATGATTATCGGTCACATTTTCAGCATGTGGATCACTATAGGCAGCTTAACAATTGTAAAACCACCCGTAGATATGTTACCCACTTCAACTGACGGCTGCAAGAACAACACTTTCAGTCATATCGGCGCGGCATCTCATTTAAATCGCTCTCTTTCAACTACTTCGACTACGTTTTCCGATCTAAGGTGATTTCTAATTACCATAGGAAATATCAAGTATATGCTCAGGAAAATAATGCGCTCAGAGATGTTTGGTCACCTGAGTGCATGTATGACATTCTATTTTCAGCCAGCCTTTGAACCAATTCTATTCGATCAGCTACATGTACTTTGCAATGCTTGGATGTGCAGTAACATTGTTTGCGGGAGTCATCATCAGTTGCATCACCGGTAAGCAAATTAGGTGCATTCAAGATGGTTTGTAATATTTTCACGTAATGGACGACTAGCGTTCCAGAGGGAAGGGCATGTAATTTGGTCGAAAAGTGTGGGAGACTCGCTTGGCGTATGCGAGAGGACGTGACAATGCCAGGATCTCAATGAGGAACGCGTCGAAATGTAGATGGAATTAAAATTTATAAAAATACACAATTTGGCAATAGATTTGGCACTCAAAATATTTAGGCTGACAAGTGGGGTTCTCTCCAGACGTTCCTGTCCTCACGATGGTTAAAGTCTTCTCTCTCTTCAAGTCATCAAATTGCATGGTTTGGCTAGGCCTTCATTTGCTTAATTGCGGACACTGCAGTTTGGCCACTGATATTGGCTGCTGACGAGCAAAGTCATAAATGGTGGGTAAGTGTGCGGTAATGCTCTAATTTGATACAATTTTGGTCCTAAGAAGGACCTTAAAAGTTAATAGAACGACGTTTCGCCCACGTTGGCGTGGGCATCATCAGGTGAACACCTGCGTGGGCAAAACGTCGTTCTATTAACTTTTAAGGTCCTTCTTAGGACCAAAATTGTATCAAATCAGAGCATTACCGCACACTTACCCACCATCAATATGGGCTCTGAACCACTCCGCAAAACCAAAGTCATAAATAATTTATCAATCGAACTCTCCGTCGCTGTGGGTCTCGGCCATGGATTCAATAAGTGTATAGGTTCTGTTGCATTTTCAGGCCACTCGGATGCCGATCTGTACGACGAGAAGTTAATACACCCGCTGGCGTTAAAGATCAGCAAGTGGTTTCCCGGCAAACCACGGCGTTTCCTTTCCGACAATCTTATCACACCAGCCGATGACTTCGCAATGTCAGTGGAACAAGTATTTATCATCAATACAATGAACGATATAATGGACAGCAAGAAAGTCACATTGAGAAACAGAACTGTCACCGAGAATACAGATTTGAAGTGAACTATAATTGTCTTTTGAATAAAGTTATTTCTTCGGCATAGATGAAGCTTGCGAAACTAATTTGAATTTTGGATGGATATTTTTTCCACGTTCGTAGTTGATTGTGATAAACTCATGGTAAATTGTTCCTAACGTTAAGCTGACCTAGTCAGGTCCCTTCTGAATCGGCGTTTTGTGCACAAGTAATAACCAGCAATCGCAACCCATAGCGCTCACTCAGGGCCAATCGTAGTGAAGACAAAACGAAAATTTAAATAATTACAATGATGTCAATGTGAACGCTTGTCTTGGCTTTTATTTGGCAACGCTGTTATACACCTTTCAGTTCCTCAACGTGTTCGTGAGATAATAACAAAAACACGCTTGAGTGAAAGTCAATTGGCGAACAGCTGATTACCTTCCATATGCTTCACGACGAGCGCTAGTAAACAAGCCGATCTTCAAGCAGTACGATATGGACAATATCGAAGGCGAGGAGAGTTTTCTGTGATGTCTTGGTCAAGAGGATTGAAGCACAACTATCTGCCCATCAACACAATCGACGCCGACGCCGACGCTTGGGGTGACGACGTCGTATTTGACGCAGCCACCTACGTCGCTACACGAAATGCACAACAGGTAAAACAAACATTCTGGAAGCCGTTGTCAGTTATAAAGTTTCGCTGTCGAACGTGTCATAATTCGTAAGTTTACAACCGCAGTCAACGAGAAAGTACGCTAATTTTAGCATCGATAATGATATTAAAACAATATTTTTACATTTGTTTTTAGTATGATTATTGATTATTCATTTTTGAAATGCAGTTCTTCGATACATGTTTGGTATTTTCTTTAGTTCACGTTACATGGTATGAGAACAGTAATAATAAAGTGACCCTCAACATAAACGGAAATAGTTTAATTTACAATCTAACTGGATCTACTTGAAAAGGCATTAAGGCCGAATTTGTCGGTTTGGTGTGCATAAATGTTTAATAGAAGAATGACTTTGACGAAATATTGTTAGACCGTGGGGTCGACCACTTTTCGGTCGAATGCGATCAACCTTCTTGCGTGCACTTATCTATCAGTTGTGATTTATAATCATCCAGACAATTAGGCAATTAGAGAAATCTATCCAGATATGTAAGTTTAAGTTAATAGTGGCATCGCACACCTCAAAAGTCGCACAGCCTATCTTATTTAGATTTGAGATATCACAACATGGTAGTCTCAACTTCAAACCTATTTTGGTTGGGGCTGGTTAATATATTTTACAGCAGGATGAGTTGACATAGAGATTATGAGTTCCCTTCCCCAGTTCAAATTTTAAGAGGCTTTGAAAAATCGTATACAATGACTTTCGTTTCAGCAGCAGCAAAAGTACCGTTACGACAATCCGCTATCATAAATAAGGGTGCATAATATACATTATATACAAATTTATTTCCACATTGCCCACGTGGTTACTTATTACTTGCTGAGTAATTAGTATCTAGTGCATTACAGCACGCTACAATAGCTTTACGATACAACAAATACGAAAAATAAGTATCCACACATCATGCCGTTCAGATACGTTTACCACTAGAAAGTGCATCATTTCAACGCAAGATTTCGGCGTCGAGAAGGTAGTACGTAAGTACAGAGAATTCAAACTGGGTCATGTGCTCAGCGTCTCGGAGACCTGGCAACGTGATGGAGGCTGGAGTTAAGAGATGAAGTGGTGGAAAGAGATGCTCCTTCTTTCTCCGTGTTACACCTTTGTTGTGATACCTGGTCTGACGATTTGCCCCTCCTAGTGCCCCCACCCCCACCCAAGGCTGCTCGCAACGAGCGTGGAGCATGCCTATGGAGCCCGCGAAAGTGACTGGAGTTGATAGTAGGAAAATAACGTCGGTGTACGGAGGGTCGCGGTCTAATATCGCGCTGATTGCTAACTGAAACTGTACCGATATGTTTTCATCATACAAAACTAACTTTAATAGTGACCACGTAACGATTCTTTAATGTTGTGAGTGCTGTAATTAGTTTTTAGTTAACCGAGGATAGGATAATAATATTTGTTGTTTTTATTTTATTCAAGTGCTTCACGTAGTGTTCTACTTGTGTCAAACGGCCAAGTCTATCCTTTTTAGCTTGCTTGTCACTATGCGGTTTAGGAGCAGATAATTAAGGTGTTCACGAGATACTTTCTGAAAATTTCAAAAAGGGTGCATCACCGCATTAGAAAGACATCATGGTGCAAGAACAAACCAATGGGTCGGCCACCAATGGCTTGGAAATGGGACAGAGTAACCAGGTAATTTGATATTACGTTCAGTTTAGAAATAATTAACAGTCTTTATGGCACTTAGGGCGAAACCAGTTTCAAGTTGTTTAAGAGTGCTTAGCATAGAAGGGTTTTAATACTGTAATTAACCTTAAACTTTTAACTAAAACCTTAAACCTTAAACCTTAACCTTAAATTCGACGGTGGAGTTCCTTACGGAATTAGTTTGAACTACTTGCAATA
>QKMV01003598.1:0-11242 GCA_003287335.1 Lednia tumana
GTAAGTAAGTAAGTAAGTAAGTAAGTAAGTAAGTAAGTAAGTAAGTAAGTAAGTAAGTAAGTAAGTAAGTAAGTAAGGAAGGAAGTAAATTAGCTTAGTATGCTAAGTGAGCGCCGGGCATGTATTCACAAAAAATCAACAAGTCCTCCCTTGATCTAGCACCATATCACTCGTGCAGAGGATTGCCTAGCATGAATCCTGCAGATGTTCTGGTCAGCGTTCCAGAATTATGTCCCAGCGGACCCCTTTTCTGACCACACTGTTGAACAAAGACCATGATTGTCAGTGTAAGGATGGCTACGAAGGATGTAAATAGGTTCCTTACGCGGCCTTTTTTTGAAATTCAAATTCATTTCAGTTTTACATTGTAAGCGGTCTTTTGCATAATTTTTATCCATTTTTTACCAATTGTTTAAAAGAAAAACGCTGGTATGAGACATTGATCGATCCTGAACTACTATGGAACGCTATCTTTAACGGTTCAGTTAGTAAACGGATCCCGTTAGCGATGGTGTCAGTGACGATAGCCTCCGGCCTTCATTACTAACCCCTAATCACATAACCTGATAACCAATTGTGAATCGGCCTTGAATCACCACGCAATTCGGTTCTACAGGCCTATCTTTGAATGAGATCGACACAGGCTTTTTGGTGATCACTCATCACACATTCTCTGTCGTTTTCAGTACACTTTCAGGCATGAGAGGAAAATGCAACATGTGACATTCAAATGTCTCTGATTTTGACTATTATATCTTACAAAAATGACGCTATTGCTATAAATTTCTTTAGACACATGTCTATTTCCTAATCTTAGCACTAGTTTCCAAAAATCCTGTTTACTAAACTGGGTAAAACTGATAAAACTTACTGGACTTCTTAGCAGTTTTACCCAGTTTAGCAAACAGTTTTTTGGTAAGCTATTGTTTTAAGAATATTAAAATCACTTAAAAAATACCTGCGTACTCGAGGACAATAACCCCGGATCTTTTACTTACCGGGAAAATGCTCTAACCACTGAGCTAAGCAAGGTAAGGCATTCCGGGAGTGATTTTAATCTATATGAGTGGTAGATCTCAATTGAGAATTTGATCTAAGTGGCTTTGACATGTTTCAAAGAAATTTTCAACGCTATTCAAAGCTGTTGTTGTTTGTTACTTACGGCGGTGTTTATGAACCACACGTGGCTGCCCCGCGAGCCAAAGTGCAGGTGCGCGCGCAGCTCGTGGGCAGATGGGGGCAGCACGGCGACCAGCTGGAAGCCGGAGAAGAGGGTGACCTCCAGACGCAGCAGGCCAGACGGCTCGCTGCCCTTCCAACGCACGCACGCTCGTAGGTGCAGCGTGGGCAGCTTTCCCTCCAGCGAGTCGAGGGAATCGCGTGGTGGCTGCACCTCCTCCTCCACACCAGCCCAGATGTCCAGTAGCGTAGTGCGGCGCACAGCTGCGTAGCTTGAGTAGCTCACCCGGCCCTGCGAAAAACGGCGCAGCTCAGTCGTCCATGATCTCCATCAAAAACCGACTCCGTACGCTCCCCGCTCCAGTCTCCACGTCCCGCTGTCCACTCTCTAACCCCCACCCGTCACTGCAAACTCTAAACTCTTAAATTCTTCCTTGAATTACCTATTTCATTTTGAAGTATCTAATGGCTGCAGAGAACAGTCATATTTTTCTAGTTCCAGTGCAGTTCCAGTTCTACTTTAACTAACAACAAATAGGAATAGCACTGGCCTCACCCCGTTGGAATCAAACTAGAAAGAAACTGTCCTTGCGTAAGGCTGGATATGTGGAGAATGGACACACCTGTTTTTAAGTTTCATTTAATAACTACGGCTTAACCGTGCAGCACCAGGCAGTCACCAAGCTTGAAAAACTCAAATGGAATTTAACTGGCTTCCTGGAAAAATTTGTCGCAGATTGTTATTTTTATAGATTTAGTTCAATACAGATATTTCAATTGCAAAAAAAATTAACATTCCAATTAAAATATCTTTATTTTAAACTTATAAAAATCAAACTTAAAAAAATGTCAGAAAGCCACTTAAATTTTCTTGGAGTTAACCAAGTTTGGGGACTATGCCACTGGTGGTTCACCCACAGTTATTAAAATAATTTTAAAATCGGGTAGGCTTTTCCAGCTTCCACTCATCCAGCTTTAATAAGTTAAAATATGTATCCAGAAATATTTGATTTTCTAATTTAAATTGTACTTGACTTAACCCTAAGGCTAAATCCAGACCATAGTAGCAGAGACACATGCTCAGTCAGTGACATCTACTCATGTGGTGCGATGTTCTACAAGAAAACGAGTGAAATCTACACATATTATATTGGTTCGCGGTTTTTCTTGGTTGTGAAGATCACTTGACTCCTGAAGATGGCACAGCGAGCTGCGCCGAAACGTCGAGATGAAACGTGTTTTAAACAGAACTGAGTAAAACCGTGAACCATCAAATCAGGATTCTAGAAACTATCGTGTAACCAAATATTATATTCTCGTTTTCCTTTCATCACCTATTGAAATACAATAAAATCGCCGTCCTGGAGACTTTTCCTGACGCTGTGTTTGTCCACCATTCCGCTTAATGCAGGGAACGGTAAAAAGGCTAGTTACCTTAACCGTAGCGCAGCCTGCTCCAGTGGCGTAGACAAACACTTTGGTGGGTAGACTGGGCAGCTGAAGCAGCTGCGGTGCAGTGGGCGTGCGCAGCTCGAGAGTGTCGGTCAGCTCCATACCCGACGTGGCCAGCGAGACCGTGAGTGATCGGTGGGTGTCCACAGCCAGCGCGCCGAACGCAGAGAATGCCCATGCGGCATGGAGCGCCAGCTGTCACACAATTTTACTTATATCATATATCAATAGCGATCTTCTGGTCACACCCTCGTACTCCTGAAGATGTCCGTGCCATCACGAGCGGAACGTTGACTATCGACAAAGTCCGTTCACGGCCACAAGGCAATCAAAGCAGAGCGCTCAGCGTAAAACACCAAACTTTATCTAGCCACGGCTCTGAAAATCTGAAATTATCCTAATATACATGAATACAATCAAAAAGTATGATCTTTTATTAATTTTGGTTTGTGCTCTGTTTACATTTATAAAACTTGTCTGTTGTCGACGTTTCACCTGTGGTGGCACAGGCATCTGGTGGTGGTGCACTTGTTTAAAACTTTTCCTTTGTTGTTTGTTTTTATTTTTCTTTTCTTGAAGATGGCTGTGCCACCACAGACGAAACGTCGACAACAGACAAGTTTTATAAATGTACACAGAGCAAAAACCGAAAATAATATCAGATCATTATACAACGGCTCTGAAAGTCTTCACAATTCAATCAAAAAGTAGTTGACGTGGCTTTTAAAAGCGTCGTTATTTTATGTTTGGGTGGATTTTGTTCGATTTTTCTTGCTTGAGAGCTTGCTTGCTTGCTTTTTCTTTTCTTGCTCTAAGCTCAGACGCTTTTTGGAGAGAACGACGTGTAGAGGAAGCAGAGTTGGGACATGATGGCAGAATATGATGAAATTTTAGTGGTTCCCGAGCTGTTTGCTTATTTTCAAAATACCTGGCAGTATTGAAAACCGATACCAACTACTTAAAGCAGATTGTAATTTTCGTCCTACACAGAATACACGACCGCAAGGCTCTGCGTACAAAAATCCGACGTTTTTCATGTGGTAATTCACTGTATGCTCGATTATTATCATTTTTATTAAAGTGGTGTTTAACGACGCACTGTATTGACAACTGGCCCTGTGGCACTGATCTATTGGCGTCGGTGAATGATAGGGCGATAATGAGGGTGATGAGAACCTAACATGGAAAAGGGAAATCCGGTGCTGGCACGTAGCCTACTCCTTTCGAAAAGCACCAAGGGGACCACCGCTTAACGTCCTTTCCGAAGGACGGTACAACTCGAACAGCATGGGATTCCTCCACTAATCCGAACTGTCGAGAGGTGGATTGCAAGGGGAGTGAAGCTGTCGCACTAACTTCAAACCCTCCAGCCTCTCTCCCGAACAGAAACGGACCTTGGTATGAATGGTCACCCATCCAACCTTTGGTCCACCGCAATTTTGCTTAACTTCGGTGATCTCACGAGAACCGGTGTATCCCACGTGTCAAACCGTTCGGTCTGTATGCTCGCTGTGCAATGGCTCATCTATGTGGTCAGCGAGAGGCAGTGCCGAGTGATTATAGATGAGTGACGAGTGCTCACCTCTGAATGTGTGTCCAGAAGATGTGACCGGTAGAAGAGGTAGCGTGCCACGGACTCCGCGGCCTTCAGCTCGCCGACCAGCGAATAGGTCTTCAAGGCGAACAAGGCCGCTCGGTATTCACTCACGCTTGCTGCAAACACAGACACAGACACAAACACATTACTCGTCAAGTCTTAAAAGCCGGGCTACATCGGATGAAATCATTTTAAACCAGAACAAATTCATGCTAGCCCGTATCATGGACCGGCTTAAACCGTTCTAGATGACCGTGCCAAATCGATCAAACCATGTCGAAATGAGTCAAAGGTGGCAAAATAATTAAAACCGTTGTTAATCAGGTCAAACTAGCTAAAATCGGTTCACACCGTCTCAAAACAAGATTTTTTTTTAAATTTTCAATTTGATTTTCAATTTTCTACCAATCAGGTAAACGAAGAAGAAGCTGGAAGGAATTAATAAATGATTTGATATATGAATACATGAACGAGTTCAAGGCTATAATATTCTTTAGCTCATGTGTTTCTTCTAATAATCTTAGCTGTCGTTTTCAAAAAAAAAGTGTCTTACAAACTGGGTTTGAACTTTCAATGCTAAGAAATCCACTGAAACTTTATCAACCTTTAGTAAAGTACGCTATTTTCTTCTTCAGAGGTACAATGCTTCTAGCAGAAACGCTTGTCTTTTTTATGTCAGAAGCGTCGATTCCCTGAAGATGTGAACAGCATAGTTTACAAAACGTTTTGAAATTTGAAATGGGATTCTTAGCATTCAAGCTCAGTTTGTAAAAAAATTTTTTTTTTCAAGTCAGAAGCTAAAAATAAGTATTCCAGTCAAATTTCAGCCGTAGTTTGTCCGACGGGAGAACTGAATGCTTACTGCGAACTGGTTCCTTGTTGTGTCGCGAAGAGCTCTCTTCGTAGAGCCAGTCTGGATTGTCCTTGGGCGGCTGGGGGCGTGGCCAGGCGAACTCTCCTTCCTCGTTGGTCGACACATTGCGTAGCCTGTCAAGGGCTGCGGTCAGCAGGTCGCTATTGCTCACCACCAGCGCATACGCCATCAGCGAAACAGGACAGGGCTTCGACACCCGGAAAACGTTCCTCTCCAAGAAGAGTCTGGCCTTCAGCACGACGTCTGAGTCTTGGCGGTCATCGACGCCGACCTCCAGCAACGCTGCCACGGTCTCAGAGGTCGCCACGACGTCGCGATCCAGCGTAAGTTGGGTCGAAGCGTTAGGTGAGCTCGCATCGGAGCCGGGACCAGGGCCAGGGTAGTCGTCCCTGTAGTCAGACGTGAACCGGCCGTCGTCTCGCTGGCGGCGCTGAAGCCAGCTCTTGGTGCGAGCCACAAGGTCCGGGTCCACGTGACCCCGCGTCTGCGCCCTAGACAGCAGCCACAGCACCAGTGCTGTGCTGTGGTGACTGCCAGAAGTTGGGTGTTCGCCGAACGACGAGTCTGCTTTGCGGAAGAACATCAGGTCTTGCAGACGAGTGGACAGCTGCTCAGAGACGTCTTCCTTGTCTGTGCTGTCACTTGCACACATGAGTGGCGCCAAGCCGGCGATTGTCACTGAAAGGCTAACCCCGAACATGAGTTAGCTTTGAGAGTTCGATCGATTGGCAACTGTTAAATGACGTGTTATATGGGCACTGGCCATGTTGTATATGTTGAAAAGCACCATGGGGGTCATAAGAAGTGAAGGAGAGTAAATACTAGACTCAAAAATTCAAAAATCTCTCTCCCAAATTGAACTAAGTCCCGGCATCCATGCATGAATCCACCGTGATGATTAGAGGTCGGCTACAAGTGAGTGAAGCTTTTAACCAACTTCAGACCGTCAGATCTCACTCCCAAAGAGATGGTGGGTTCAGTAACAGTCTAACATTCTAGAATTGGTGAGTGAAGCGTAAATTGGTGGCTATTGGTTTCTTTTCTTGTGTTGAGTAAAGTATAAAGGTATAAGTAGGATATTTGGATGCAAAGTTAAGGGAGTTAGCTACCTTGCCGGTCCGTTTAGCTGCGGCTGCCAGGCTGTGTGAGTTAGCCCGCCTGCCACTACGAGCGTGCCCTGCTCCGTGCCGGGTAGCACGCTGCTTCGTGGTAGGGGCAAGTCCAAGTGCAGAACTTGGCTGAAGCCCGCCTCATCGTTGAAGTTCCACACGCGAAACTGGCCTGCCTCCGGCCACTTGGTGGCGAACCCCACGTGGCGCACGAAAAGCGCAGGCGTGGGTGTGCGCCACGTGACGAGGGGTTCGGAGCCCAGGACGGGCCCTACACCCAGCGTAACCGAGCCGTGCGCCCATGAGAGCCAAAACGGGCGGAATTCATCCCTTGAGAGAAGCCCCATGGTTAGCGTCTGAGCCAAATGCACTCCGAAGCCTGTGAACAAGCAGCAAAACATTAAGCTGACAGCTCGCTGAAGCTAGGAAGTCTTTGAGCTGAATTACAGAGTGATCCTGCTCAGAAAAGACAAATTACTGCAGTACTACAATTACTAGAACCATGTAGCTGCATTTTGGCTTCTCAAGGGCAACTAAAGGTGAGATCTATGAATGGGATATTTTTCAACTGTCAATCACGAGGGACTAGTGATGTGAGAAATCGCTTGTGATTTTAATGACAATGTTGTAGGCTAGGCACTGCATGGGTGAGTAAAGATAATACAAATGTGCGTAGAAATCTAGTTCATAAAGTATTTCGATTTATTAATTCATGAAGTTATATTTGGGAACCCCAGCTTCTCCATATTCCAGTGTTTTTAATGCAATTTTTTCGATTAAAATGTGTTTCTTATTTTATACATCCCCAAGAAGTCACACATAAAATTGAACGTGCGTTACGTCACAGAACAGCCGAGTCAGCGCTCGGATATCACAATAGCATACTTATATCCACAGCTCCATCAGTCTGTCACGTGAAAAGACGCAGATTGGTCGCGTGGTATAGTTAAAATGGTGCTTTCTTTTGTCTATTGTTGTGATGACTCAGTTAAAACTGGGCTTAAAATGTATTTTCAATCGTTCCATTTCGGCACAAGTCTCCAAAGAAATATGTTATTAGGATAAACAGTTACCTTCGTAAAAACTTTCTGCCCAACAGCGGATCCTGTGTTTGTGATGCACATTTTCAGCAATGTGATTTTGATTATAAATCCGATCTGATGAAAATCTTCTACTTCCTGATGCACTTCGTGAACTAAATTAATGATATGTAAATCACTATCTGCATACTCTAGCTAAACTGATATGGTTGAACTTCTGCGTCTTCCGCAAACCCCCAAAAAACAAAACCCGAATCTTGTGAATTTTGTATGTAAAAAATGTTTTTCTTTAAAAGTATCAACATTTTTTGTCCACTTTGACTCTTTCAATGATGAGCACCGACTTTTATGGGCGACATTCATCTTTATCTCACTACAGAAAAATCTATTGTTAGATGGGCTTTTGTGCTAGTGCTTGCTAGCTTGCTCAAAAACTGATATGTGATTCATGACAGCAGATCCGTGTTTAGAAAGAGAAGCTTTATTTGTTCGTGCGGCTATGCTTTCAAACTGATTAAAGCGTTCACATCTCCTGGATAGAACGTGGTCGCCAAAAGATTGTGTTTCGTTCAGCCAGTGGGCGATCGTCTCGAATTGGCATAGTAAGGCAGTGAGAAACAAGAGAAAGTTTGTCGCGAGAGGCCCTATTTAGGGCTACAATCGTATTCTAATAGAACAAACACCGTGGAAACTCAACAACCATCAACCAGCGGCTCCGAAAACCTACGCTAAACCAAACATGAGACTCTTGAAAATGGAGCACTTGGTAACTGAGAAGTTAACGAAACTAAAAGACTCACCGTGTGCTCCCCGACCGATCCAAGTGACAGTGTTCTCGTCATCGCCGATCACCAGCTGGTACATGGAGTCTGAAACGTGGTCGGACAATTGCTCTGCCACGTGATCGAACTCCGAGAGAGCGATGCGCGCGCCACTGCCAGCCTTGACCTCGAAAACCATGCCTAGTCGGTTGCGTGGCGCCGGCACCCACTCGTACCGGGAACTTCCGGCGGGGGACATCAGAACGTTTTCTGCAGACAGACATGCGTTCTTTACTCAAAGCCTCACAACTAGCAAGGTTCCTGGTGGAATAAGATTTCTGTGTGAACGTAACCCTGATAGAACATCCACTGCTTTGGACCGTTATGTAATACCAGTTCAAGTTCTACACCAAATATAAGCAGAGCCAACGTAGCGCTTTCTTTTAATTGGTTTTAAATAAAGGTCCAGGCTCTGGCAGAAGAGTTGCCAGAGCTGGTCCAGGGCTCTTACTGTCGCGGTGAACGACATGCTTATTGATGGTGGG
Organism: Lednia tumana; assembly: GCA_003287335.1. Classification (NCBI taxonomy): domain Eukaryota; kingdom Metazoa; phylum Arthropoda; class Insecta; order Plecoptera; family Nemouridae; genus Lednia; species Lednia tumana. The sequence continues at coordinate 8,558 of QKMV01003598.1, forward strand.
TAGGTGTGCCGTAATGATCTGATGTGAGACAATTTTGGCACACCTACCCACCATCAATATGGGCTCTGAACCACTTCGAAAAACCGACATGCTTATTGTTATGAACCTGATTTTATTATTATCAGGGCATCGCGATTGGCAGCAGGCTGGCCACGACGAACCTGATGTTTCTCAACAGCGGTCAACGACGAACTGCTCTGCATGTTACACTTCTGTTGCTTCATGAAAGGCTCGTGAGCGATTAAAGATTGAGAAGTGGGTTAATGACTGTGTGGGTGATACCCCATATACACTACGACCATTCCACGTCTATAATCCTACTTTACCGACGAAACTACTGGCGTTGTACGGGTGTATATGCAAAGTGGTAGATAAAATGCTCGGCTGCTCTTTGCTGGTGGGATGAACAGCGTTAGTAACTGCTAGCGCCGATAGGTAACGCTGTTATTTATAAGCGCCCTCGTTTTAGATTTATTTTCTAACCCTCCTACCTCTGCTGCCTCAGCCATCTTGTAAAACCAATATAAACGCATGGCATTAGCAGCGGGCATAGAAAGCGTCTGAGCTTCGGCCATTTAGCAAGCAGCTAGTGGAGAGTAGAACACGGAACCGTACTTTGAGTTTTCTCACTTAAATTTGGTTTAAAATCACTTTTTTCTCCGATCGGTCTAATTGGCTCCGTTGAACCAAAATCTACCTTCTCCCTCTCACTTAAGTTCCCAGTAGTGTACACCTATTCTGGTACGTGTAGACATGGATTGCGCAAGGTGGTAAAAGGCTTTAGCGTGGGGCTTTAAAGGGTGGAGATGCTTCTGCGTAGTACGTGGTTTGTGGTTCTTGGTCCGGGTCAATTACCATTAGCGCAGAAGTACGCGCTCTCTGTGTCTGAGTGGAGCAGGCCCTCAGGCAGCACCATAGTGGCGGCTGTGACAATGGTGGCTGCCGCTGCAGTGGCAGCGGTGTGTATGCTGGAGTCCGCCACCTCGCTGTCGTGGCTTGCGTTGCTCGTGTGGTTGCTCTCTCTGCAGCTGTCACTTCCGATGCTGGACACTTCGGCTGTAAGAAATATTATGCGATATGTCAGTAAAATCACGAAACCACGAATCTGCTAGCTCCACTAACGCTACTGAGTACTGAAACACCTAGGCTGTGTCTGAATGGATATTCTTTGTCACTTGTATACTATAGGGAATCTCAGTTTTGGCTTTCTCACTCCAATTTGGAGCAAAATCATTTGTTTTTTCCCATATAAAAAGTATATACGGCCCCTTGGATCTTGGAGCACCAAAATCTTCCTTCTTGCTCGAACTGAGATTCCCTATATCAACCATGACAAAAGACACAGTATTTTCATCTGTTGGGTTTTGCTTTTGGTGATCCGACACCGCCCTGTCACTTCAGGCAACAAGACTAGTTTCGTCAGATAAAACTCAGTGTTGAGGATTGCATTCTATTTGTGTCGCAGTACCTTGGCGCTCGATCACTCAATTTGCAACGGAATCGCCAAAATCAACTCTGATTACCAAAATGCAATGTGCTGATCACTGCGTTCTATTGCCCAACACAACACACAGGAAATACGTAGCATAGTCTTGCACACACGGCCAAATTAGGAACTGATAATTTCTGTCCTTTGTTGCGTTTGACTTAAAATTCAAATAAATGCACTTTTTCCCTTGTTTAATACTATGTATGGCTTCCAAGTTTCAAGCGATCTATGTCAGATTTCAAATTCTAATTTATTTGGTTGCTCAAAATCGTTGTTTGCATCTATTGAAATCATAACGTCATTTTATTGCTGTGTTAGTTTGTTGCCTGGGTCTCAATATTAAGATACGCTTCCTATTGGTATGATCCTGTATCGGTAGGTATCAACAACGACTCTGACGCAAGTGTGCGTTATGGTAAACCCTGATTTTTTAAAGTGACTTAACTGACCTAAATAATTACACACAAAGAAAGAAAAGGTGAATTTGTGACCAGACACAATTCTTTGTCCGTAAATAGTATAAAAAATGGAATCTAGATGTGAGGGGACACCCCTATTGGGTAAACTCTTGGTATACTCAATATACGATACAGGCATCGTACAGATAAAATACAAATGGTTCATTAAAACTTTCCAAAAGTATCGAAGCTAACAGACACTCATAAAAAATCAAGAGCGTTTTAAATTTGTAACTTTCTATTAGTCATTGAATCATACATATTATTTCAAAGTGAATCCCAAGTTAATACTCGAGCAAGCAGATATTTTTGAAGTGATATTAATATTCTTCACGAATCTCAAGTTCTCCTTACTTAAATTTGAAGATGAATTCGAGGAAAAATGTGGCTGTTAACTTTTCGGTCACATCGGTCAATCTTTAAGAGTAAACAGTGACCTGTTTTTTCGACATTTTGGACTCATCATGGGGCTCATCTTTAACTTCGAAACTGGGAGGAAAGGACAGAAATGCGTGAAATGTTTCAGATATGAACACTATGATCATAGAAAAAGGAGCCACTCTCGTAATTCTTCTATGCTATGATAACTATTAAATGATAATACTAGTTTTAGAAACTTTTTAAAAACATAATGCAACGGTTTTTAAAAAAACTGTTCATAACTGGGTTAAACTGTTGAAAACTTAACTGACACTAAACTGCCAATGAATTTCACTATGGATTTATTATATTACTATT
>QKMV01003599.1:0-11241 GCA_003287335.1 Lednia tumana
ACATCGAAACACATGGAGCGTTCCTGGAATTTAGAAGAGTACGAAGCAGCGCCAGCAGACGACTGGGGTCAGCGCCCTCACGTAGGTAGTAAAGCCATAGACAGCGAGCAGAAAATACCTGTCAAAAAGCTTTTAAGTTCACCCCCTTCTCAACTAAGCGAAGCCTTTACAGCCGAATGCCTCAGCTGTAGTCCGCAAGCAGAGCCAATTATCCGTGTCTTTTCGTTTGGAGCATGGCACCATGCATTGTTAGACACGGGCTCAAGTATAAGCCTGCTAGGCGATAAATTTAAATCCGTCATCTCACAAAAAGAAGGGTGTGAAGCCAAGACCCACTCTTTGCAGTTAGCCTCGGGACAAGCCGAGGCGAAAGGGAAGGTGTCATTGCAAGTGCGTTGGGCCGGCGGCCAGAGCGTGCAGCAGTTTGTTTGGCGGCCTGGGTTATGCAGAACGTTGATTTTGGGACGCGATTTTATCAGTCGAAATGACATTTCTATCCACCTCACTCTAAAAGGTTGGACACGAGGTATCGAGACGCAAGAAGTGATACCATTCGAGCGAGTGCAGCCAGCTGCCCGTTGTAACGTGGTGATCGGGACGCCAGCCGTGGACATAGACAGCATGTGTGACAGCGCCGTATGCGCACCAAAGGTAGCTGCTACCCTACATCAGCTACGCGAAGAGCACCAACACATCTTCAGCACGAAACCGGGTCGAACAGGCATCCTCAGCCACGGGATCGACACAGGAGGCGCCGCACCGAACAACAGCACAGCCGGGCATACTGCACAAGAGGTGGCAGCCGTCACTCAAATGACACCGGACATCGACCTATTTTAGCTGATCTTCACATGGTTTTTTTAGGGGGGGTATTGTAGGGGTAGTAGGTAAGAGGGGTAGGTAGGTAGGGTCAGCAACCCCCGGTTGGTGGGTACGCTGGACCCAAGTAGTCAGTCGGCATCTGGCCCTAGTGGAATAAAGACCTTCTCAGTGGATACGAGTGTTGTTATTGTTACCTTCCCGCCGACTTCCCCCCACAACCTGCATACCTGCCCGATAGTCGGAAGTGTCATTTCTTGCTTCAATCCCAAATCCCGACTTCCGCTTAGAGGCCAAACCTACATTGGATTTTGCAACAGCTGTCGAGTCCACAACGTTAACGAACTCTGACTCAACCGTTCAAGATAAGTTATGATAGAAAGCGAGAGAGTTGTAGATGTAACTGAAGGTTACAACTGAAGGTGTAACTTCGGTCTCTCACCTGCGTTTTTTCAACATTTTGCCTTAAAAAGCCGAAATATGCTCCTAAGGGCCGGTTTTTCACTGGCCCGTTATATACCTGGCGGTCCGTTAACTTGATATTACCATGGCAACAGCCAGCCAGATGTCTTGATACTCATCCTAACGGACCGTTAAGATTTAACGGCCCACTGAAAAACAGGCCCTAAACATGATAATTTTTGGTGATTTCTGCTATAACTGGATGAAATATAGCTAACAAAGAGAAGCAATGGAAAAAGAGACCAGCGGTAGTCCTAAGCTACACCTTTATCTACAACTCTCTCGCTTACAATCCTAGGTTATCTTGAACGGTTGAGTCAGCATTTGTCGACAAAGCTTGGTCCGCGGATGTTTTCCCGTGCGGCTCGCAATGTAAAAGCAAAGTCTCTACATCGAATTCAAGTCGGGGTTTGATCGGCCCTTAAGCTTTGACCCGATATTCGGGCTGAAGTACGTAATTTCTGCTTGTCTCCGTCCAAACTTTTGAGTGATGTCCAGCATGGCGTGCAGACGCCCTTCACTTCAATCGAAAAGTGTTTTCTGTGGTTCACCGCGTCGTTCCCCCAAACTTCCACTGCTGTTGTTTCAGATTTGTCCGTCAAAACTCCAGGCATTCCGTGGCGTTTGTGCGTGTCGTGTCACCCGACACTTATGATTCCAAGTCATATTCCAAGTCACTTGACTTAAGTTATCTCCCGGAAGCGGAAGCAAGCTCCTCACCCCGAGGTGTCTGATAGCACCTCTCCGCCCCACCCGTTGGTGTCGGCGGCGGCGTCGGCGACGACGTCGGCGTCGGCGTCGGCGTTGGGGGTAAGATGTTCACCTCCTCATACCGTCGTGGCACATGCATCACCCTGCATGTCTCTGTTAATTATTCCTCGGGGATTCTACCGTTAACCCCGAGTAAGGCACGGACAATAGTGCATAAGCCATTGGGGTCTCGCCGGAAGAAACTTTCTTATTAATAGCATGGCGTAGAAGGTAAAAGAAGAAGAAGAAGCTCACTAGGGGGGGGTGAATCATAACCACAAAATGTGAATAATAATTCACGATTATCAACTTTGCCTCCTGCTTTTACCGTACACTTTTTGGAACGAATAAATTCTTGGCTGGATGCTTTGAGCCATCGTTGGTCTCCATATAGGATATGCAAGGTTTTAGATTAAAAACGAAACGTCCGTTTAAAAGGCTGCGGTAATATATCGTAACGCACTATCGAAAATTACTAGGTAGCTGCGTAATTTTAAATTTAGCTGTTGCAAAAACGATGTTGCGTTTTTATTTTTTTTTGAATTTTCCTTGTAGTTTTTCGTTTTAATAACTTGATACTGCGATATGAAAAGCATCATTGTCGGGGTATTTGAGCGTTGCGAGTTGCCCTGTTACTGATGTGCATGCCTTCGTATTGTGGCGTGAGCCTACACCGATAAGCTCGTAATCATGCAAACTGCAAAACTAGGGTCAGCCTTTGGTGTAGGGTTTACGTCTTGCTAGCATAATATGAACACAACCATCAGCTAGCTTGCGAGAGTGACGATAATTGGCACATAATTTGCCCCCCTACTTTTTCACCCTATTCATAATAATATGATTAGGAGGCTCATTACCAGTACAGAAGGAACGCCCTTTTCACAGAAAGACGTCTTAATACCACGACAAGAAGTGCAATGCTCTAGATAAGGCATGGAATAACTCGATTTCACAATGGATGGCAATATTGATTTTCCGTGACAGGCTGTTAAATGAAATGGATAGAAAATGACGTAATTTATTGAATTGGACTCTTTACGTGCCCCTCTGACAGGTAGGTCATCATGGTCATGTTTCATCATAGCCAACTGATGTCACATGTTTCAATTTACAAGCTGTTACCTTTACTTTTAGTGCAAGCCTACCTTTTTGGGAAATGTTTTTTTGAGAATGGTTTCAAGAATAAGGCTCCTTTTATGGTGAATCTAGTAGAAAATGGAAAAACCAACTCGATGTTTGGTTTAATTTAATTGCTACAATCAAACTGTACGAGGCGGACGCAACAAACTTGGTCCATTCCATAGAGAATTTAACGGGCTGTCCCACAAAAATTATTTGAAATATTTACGATCACTCCCTTTTGTTTAGGTTTATTGGGATAATATCACTTACATTAAACTGAAACCTGTTTGTAACAAAAGAGAACCAAAACAAAAATGCAAATATATGTTTTCAGAATGCCTGTTGAATTCTCAATGGAATGCACCAAGTTTTGTGTATATCTGCCACTTAAAGTTTGACTGCAGTTAATTAAAATAATTTCACAATTAGGTGGGATTTCCCAGCTGCTATTCGAATCACCTTAACTACTTGGCATGCTCTAGTTATACTTCTGACGAGTGTCAATATTACCATGTCATACTAAGACAATAAAACGCATTTGTTATTATTATTATTTCCATCAGCTGCCTTTGGTTTCACATAACATTACTCTAACCCAACTATTTTCCTAGTATTCGAAGCGTCATGCACCACCGGGAAATTACCCATAAAACACGATCTGGTAGTTCAGAATCAGTAGAATAAATGTTAAACAACCGTATCTGTGGAGCGTCGAAATTCTTTTTCGCAATATTCCCGTTAGCAGTTCTTACACGATAACAACCTCAATACGCAAGACATCTGACAATCACGTTGCTTCCTGAAACTCGTCCTGTTACTCTCGCTCATACGTTTCCTTACCGCCGTCTGACGCTTCCACACAAAAATGATTTTCTTGAAATATCGAACCATTGATGTGGAAGAAGCGTTTTGGAAATGATGGTTGATTTTGAACCTCATTCAAACCACAAATCAAGTCCTATTCACGCCATGGTGGGCGTGCATTATGCAAGAAAACTTTGCGAATACGTCTTCATGTTCGAGTGGGCTAGAGCTAGCGGAGGAAATAGTGGCGAATATTCCACACATCAATACAATCTCATTCCAGGTATAACGCTACCTATATCTACCTATACAAACTATCACTGTGCGCAAGAGTAAGTTTATAGTGCAGGGTGCATTTATCTCGTAAACGAATCTATGAAATTTTCATTGTGCACCCACAGTGAGAAATCTTCTACAATTTATGTTCGGCTTTTTCTACGCGCGAGCGCCGCAAAGTAGTGCGGTCAAAAACTATGCGCACTTGAAATTAGAAACAGAGGGTGAATATTTAATCCCAAAATTAAAAGTTTCGCAACAAAAAATGGAAAACGCAATGATACGAGAATCCTTTTTCTTTGAACCTTTTGATTAAACCACTTATACTCGAGAGAAATGCTATTAATGAGCGCTGATCCAGCACCTAATTAGTATTAATAATAGCACGCTTTTCAAGTGGTTAATATGAGCGTGGGAATAAATTCGAGCAGCGGCCTTTCCCCCAAACGACTTGTTATTGTACCAGCGTACAATTTGGTAGCACCAAAAAATGCGCATTTGTTAGTAGAACTCATAGTTTTTCACCAGACCAGACTGTGGCTCGGAAAGAACCGTTGTTCAGCCCAGCTGACACTTATAACCAATCACATGCCGAGTGAACCAATTGATTTAATGGTCGTCCCATTAACCCATTTGGGATGATTTAGATTTTCATTCGATGTTACGCTTCAGCTGGGTGGAAAACAGCGGCCATTTTTGTGGCACAAATTGTCTCGTGATGTGGCGTAAAAGCTGTCAGGTATTTATGCCTCACTTGAGCCGTTTTCAAGCCACATTTCTCCCGAATTAAATACATTACAACGTTTTCTCTTTTACTGTTCCACTCTAGCCTAGGGTCCCTAGGCTTTTTGATCAAACTTTGAAAACTACGCACTTGAACGATGAAGCTGAATCGATATGGAAGTAATTGCTTTTACAATCAAGTAGCTACTATAGGCGTTTTAGTAGCGTTATAAAAGCTTTAAGTGAGGCAATATTGAAATAGGTTAAAACTGCTGGTAAGATAATGTGACATAGTCTGTAGACCTAACATTTTATGCTCTCATTACGCGAAAAACTATAAACTGCACCGGAAAATATTTTACTAGTATGCATGCTTGATGGATGGGGTACTACGAAAAGTCGTAAAAATGTATTCCCAACTCAAAAACGAGTCAAAAAACAACGTAATCTGGATTTTCCGTGCATTTTTTCCTTTATCATAAATTTACCATCGGATAGTAAATGTACCGTTTCCGTTTTTTTTAATATAAAATTTGCTAAAAGCACTGTTATGACTTAGCAATGCTACATTGGAGTACGTCGAGATGAATGCTAATATTCACATTTGGAAAACTGGGGCATTTAGTTAGAGAAATCAGCTTATTCGATGTATATGTATTTTTACGTAACTAATAAACTGCTTGCGACTCTGATCCAACCTGGGAAATCTGGATGACGATATCGTTTCACCCTCCAACTGTGCCAAAAGTTGCATTATAGTATCGACACAGGGATTTTCTAAGGAGAAATGACCCCTTTTTCTTCTCTACCTCCTAACAACGTACTACCACTTTCATAATACAAGTCCAGGTAATGGAGAATTGCATTGATGCTGAACTTGAAAAATGAAAAATACTGCCTGATCGCGGGTTAATTTACGGTAAATATACGGTAAATGTACGGTAAATTTACCGAGACAAATCATCCACAGCACTACGAAAAGAAAACGTTACTAGGCGTACTTTGAGCAGCCCGGGTACACCAAAGTTACCGAAGTTAAGTTAACTTGTGTTTTCTGTTACAATATCAATTACAGTTGTAAGGTATTGAAAGCTACTTATTATTTCGCTTACTAAGGTGGAATGAGGGGCAGGCTAAAAAACACTTCAGATTTGCTGCTTCTTTCAATCACTGCAGCTTAACTATTAGTGGCAGAGACACCAAACTTGGTTACTTCCAAGAGAATATAACTGGCTTTCTGACAAAATAAATTTAAAATTTTTGTGTTATAACTATTTCAAAATACCTTCTTTGAAGGGGGATATTACCATTTTTTTCAATTTGAAGGAGGTAGTTTTGAAAACTAGGTAATTTAAAAACTTGAAAGACGTTTTGTCAGAAAGCCAGTTGAATTCTTTTGGAGTTAACCAAGTTTGGTGTCCCTGCTTCTTGTGGCTTGACTGCAGTAATTGAAAAAAATATAAAATCGGGTGGGTTTTCCCAGTTGCCCAGCCTTAAAATTAGAGCATAGATTCGTGGTTTTTTATATTCCTCACATATTTTCGTGTGAACTCCGACAGCATTGTAAGCTATAAACAGCAAAGACAGAAACATAACCAAACTCTTAGCCATTTTGTACCTACGATAGAATGTTGAGCAAAGTGAAATGTTGCCCTCGGCCGGGATTGCTTCTTGAGGGGCTTATTTGGCCCTTGAAGAAGTCAACAGTATAAAAAGCTTATGAAATGTTAGAATGGTTTTAGCAGATTTGTAAGCATTGAAACAACGCAGTTTCCAAATCAGTTTTTTCGAATGCTGTGCTATGATTAGAAGATTGACTGGAGTCTAAAAAATGGTTTAACGCTTGAAGTTGCTATCTTTTGCCTACCTTAACTGTAATTGAAACTGAAATTGAGCTAGATACCGGTTGAATGCATTTTTTTATACAAATTCCAAACTCATCTTAAAGTCGGGAAAAATTACGCTGCAATTTCCTACTATGTACTTTTAATCATTTTTCCAACTCTTCCGGTTCATTGAGTCAACTTGGTCTTGAACAGAAAGCAATTAATGTAACTATCTGATACGACTCTTACACACATTGCACAGACTGGACCAGAGTTGGGAGTAGTTTAAGAAAATAAACGTTAATACAGTTGTATTGCGGAGGTCACGGGTTCAAATCCCGGTCGGGGTCAACAATTTTAGTAAGCTCAGTATGCAAACATCCTAACATGTGTTCCCGATACAGTGATGCACTGCTAAAAACTGTTTTTTCCATTCAAATACCTTTCGTTATGTCTAGTTAGAGCTTGCAACTCGCTCAACCGTCTACGTATTTACTAAATGTGTGCCAAGTGTATCATTGCCTGTATTTTGCAGCTAGCACGCAACCCCTCGACTCATTGCAGTGTACGCGATGCCACACAATCAGAAGGAACAATTAGACATTGTAATTGCAAGCACTGCGTTAGATATAACGGAAATTAGGTGATGTCACAAAGAAAACCCTAACACAATAACAAGCCTACATATCGCGATCCGAAATGTATTTGTTACTTTTATAATGCAAAGCACGCACTTTATAGAGTTTGATTTTTGTGGTGTTTAACGACGCACTGTATTGACAACTGGCCCTATGGCACTGGTCTATTGGCGTCAGTGAATGATAGGGTGATAATGAGTGTGATGCTGAACCTAATAGAGGAGAGGGTAAACCCGGCGCCGGCACGTAGCCTACTTCTGTCGAAAAGCACCAAGGGGACCACTCCGTAACGTCCCATCTGAAGGACGGTACAACTCGAACAGCATGGTATTCCTCCACTAATCCGTACTGTCGAGAGGTGGATTGTAAGGGGAGTGAAGCTGTTGCACTAACTTCAAACCATCCAGCCTCTCTCCCGATCAGAAATGGACCTTGGTATAAATGGTCACCCATCCAACCTTTGGTCCTTGCGTAACTTCGGTGATCTCACGAGAAACGGTGGATCCAAACATGCCAAACCATTCGGTCACCTATGACCCAGCGCAATGTTGCTTAACTTCGGTGATCTCACGAGAACCAATGTATCCAACATGCCAAACCGTTCGGGTCTTATCTAGAGGAAAGACGCGACGCAAATATCACCGAAGCTTAGTAGCTGATAAATACCCATCTTTTCTTCCAAACCTACAAACACTTAGTAAATACGTAACTCTAGTTGAAATCCGAGTCGAGGTCAACAATTTCAGTTAGCCAAAAATGCTACGATACGTTGCCGATAGAGTGATGCACTGTTTTCGAAGTGTGTACTTCCTAAAAATACCTTTTGGTATGTCTTACTGGAGGTTGAAGCTTTCGATCGTGTCTTTAGAGGCTAGCTTGAGCACGTGGTGGATTCAAGTGTGAAAACCGCGGCTGTGTCTCGCCACGGTCTCAAGACCTGGCTAACGCATGCCGCCTCATACAATCATGGTGCTACTTCCTAGCCGCGCTCTCGACGCACTTTCGGTATGAACAGCAACTCACCAACCTAGACGACGCTGCTCTGAATTTGCCGGTGCATGACAGAAATACGCACAGAGCCGTTTCTTGAAAACCACTGGGACGATCATAATTTTATGCACGAGGTTTCTAGGTGATATATGTTTTGTTTGAATGTATTGCCGGGATTTTGTTTAAAACTGTTTTGTAATGTAATAAACTGTGTTTTGTAATTAAGTACGTCAAAGGTATGCTGGACATTTTTCAGGTTGCATATGTACAACTGATACTGAATTTTACGCTGCCAACAATTAGTTTATGTACTCTCGAACCTTTAATTTCATTTGAGAACCACTATTTAAAATTCATTTTCGTTTTAAATGCAATTTTTAACTAGTTCATTTTTGTCGCTGAGATACTCAAAATAGGGACTGATTTTTATTTTTTGAGTTGCAATTGATTTACATGCACACTGAATTTAAAAAGCGAAGCCTAGAAAAAATATAAAGTGCGTGGTTAATGATGCTAAGCAAATTTGATCAAAATCTAGACACGTTGTAAACGAACTTTTTGCTTTTTCGTATGAAATTTCGGTCTAGTATCAAAAAAAATCGCGGATCAATTTTTTCGATAATTTGATAGAAACGTTGATTGCCCTTTTAGCCATGCATAGTTTCATTCTCCATTCACATCAATTAATTTCTGTACGAAAATCAGCGACACGCAAAAAATACGAGCCCAACCTACGAGAATTTCCGCAACACATTCCCAACTCACCAAAGATCGTAAAGCTGAACAGGTAGACGATGAAATAAAACCGGTCGAACGCAATCGCCGGCCGCGATATTTTCAGCGCATTGTTGTTACTGTAGTGTCGTCTCATCTTGGACACACGCTTCGCGGTTCGCGCCTGTGTTTACCCCGAGCGAGTGATGTTATCGTTCGCCGTCTTCAGATGGCCCGCTGCACTCACTGACCGCCGTACGTCTCTGCTAGTAGGCTGCCGAACCAACACTAAGCGCTAGCGTTCACTTCCCCCACGTATCCCGTGACGTCACCCAATTGCCCCTTCCACGCTAGCCTAGCCGCCGTGCATCAGCGCACTAGCAGCATCTAGCAGGCTAGCAGCCTGCATTCACAACTGGCTAGAGACTTCAATCGGGAATACTCCTCAACTCATTTGGTTCCTTCGTTGCATTCCACTTAAAATACACACACATGCGCTGCTTTTTATCATTTCTACAACGGTGTATTTCAAGTGAATGTACCGCGTTTAGAAATGTCATTCATTTGGTTGCTAAAAAACGCTTGCTTTCGACCGTGGTAAACAAGAACGCCGTTTTTTGCTGCGATCGGCTGTTGCCAGGGTTTTGATGTCGAGATAAGCTTCCCATTAGCTTGATTAGCTGTCAAGTAGGCGTACGTATGCAAAATTACGTCACTTTGCGTTTCCAGTTCCAGTTTAATTTCAGAAAAATTCTAAATCTTCAAAACGACGCATCTTTTCAATAAAACGACGTGCTGGTGAAATTACACCATGACCTTTGTGACCCTGCAACCATTCCGTTCATGGCGTAGAAAATGAAATCTGAGCGCGAGTCGTGTTGCCTAGTTATTTCATACCGGGGCAGAGTTTTGCTCAGCTACAAAATGCTGAAGACACGTTTTGCAAACAGCGTTTGTCACATTAGTATGTTAATAAAGTCCAAAAATCACCGCAGCTATTTTCATAAACAAATGTTGGCTTTCATTCACTGAATCGAAATTTGATTTTCGCGAACGTACAGAGAAAATTCGCATTTCTCGGCGGCGGCGACCTTTTTCGGTCCACTCTACGGAGAGAACATCGCACACACTTTCACTTTGCTATACCACCCTTCCGTTTATCTCATTTTATACATGCCCTCTGCGTACACACAAGATTTATCGTACAGGCAGGTCAATCACGCACCTACAGTGTATTCGGGGTTGAGAATGCACCGGCAAATCTGCACATCAAACAGGACCCCACGTGGGCTTTTTGAATAGGCTGTCAATCACTAGAGGGTATGTGGTGTGAATTTTTCGTTCATTGAAATTTTTACTCACCAGTTACATTCACTAAAACCTTTCCACAGATGATAAGTGACAACCTTTGCACGAGCCATTAGACCCACTTCAGACCCTCCTACGCCACATACCCTCTAGTGATTGACAGCTCAAAAAGCCCACGGGATACCCCGTTTGATGAGCACATTTGCCGGTGCACTTTCAACCCCGAATACACTGTAGGTCTTGGCGGTCCACAATCTCGTTTCAACGTCGGCTATTTGTTTTCCGTTCGCAGATCACAGAGTGCGGCTTGATTCGCTGTGAATTCGATGTTAATCCGATGTGAAACAGATTACTCTGGTCGTGGTCACTAATGATGAGCGCATTGTACTGTTAAATTGCACGTAAATGCACCGGCCGTCAATGCAATCAGAATGGCTAACATCGGCGAGTAGGCTGAATTCGGAAAACAGATACCATCCAATCCATTGGCGTGGGGATACTTCGTGCGTGCAGCCTATTGGTCCGATGTAATTGCGTTAGCAGCGGTCAGTCGCTGGAACGTGAAGATGCTTACTTTGTAGTCTTATTACTTATATTATTATTACTTATTACTACTTATTACTACTACTTTTTACTACTTTACTTATTACTTTTACGTTATTACTTTTACTTTTCGTTATTACTTTACTTTACTTACTTTTACTTACTTATTACTTACTTTATTACTTATTACTCTATGGGGAGAGACGAGGGAAATTAGTTGACAGATTAGCTAAATTACGTGAAAAAAGAACTTTATTAGGATGTAG
>QKMV01003600.1:0-11241 GCA_003287335.1 Lednia tumana
TCTAGATATAACGGTCTTATCAGGGTTAGAAATTTGGCAGCCCATTAAAAAACCTTCTATGCTAAGCACTCTTAAGCGAGAAAGTTTGCATGTAAAATAATGTATTAGGTCTATACTCTATACAATCCTTTGATACCAATCTTGGCCCTAAATAGGCCTAAATGGCCAAAACCCTCCAGCAAATGCGACATTTGGCCATATTTATGTATGGATGCAAAAGTCAAAGGAAATTAAATTTGGCACAAAGGCCAAAAGACGTAGTTTAATCTTTTAACAAAAACTTCTTCGCTTACTGCTATAGCCAATCTTTAATGGTATAGCTTCTATTACGGGTAAAAATGACCTGTTTCTTGATTTTTTGACCCAGGATGATAGTTGGCTGACAGTTCTGCGTTTCTGTGTTGATTTTTTTTACCTGTCACATCTGAGACTCATCCATGGAGATTGCATAGTGAAGTTAAGGAATATTGCATATTTTGTAAACCTTCACTACTCCTATAAAAATATGGTGTATCACTTTTACTGCTGCTTATTTGAGCAATTAGTACAATTAATAAAAATGTATAGATCACTTACCAAGTGATGCGGTAAATTGAAAGCCATGAAAGTTAAGCTGTCGTAGAGCTCTTTGAGAAATTGCTTTTATATTTAGCAATTCAGTGAATATTTGTTTGATGATCGCGCCTTACGACAATTGATTGGAAATTTCTTTTCGCCCGGAAATGAAAATTGAAATATGGCATCAGTATCACATATTATCACAATAAATTCCTGTTTCTAAAGACACCCAGATTTTTCCCGTTGCATCATAACTATAAGGTCGGCTTGTGAAAAGTTAAATGAGTCAATTTCTCCGTCATGAGATCAAAGAACATTTCAAATAATCATTCGATGCTGTACGGCATGGTATTTTATTTGGGTGTAAAACCAGACTGTGGTAATTATTTTCTTGGTGCACATTGCAACTATTTGACTAGCACAGTCGAGGCTTCATCTGTGTATTTATCTTCCAATATTTATAAAAACGGAGCCACCCTCTCTTGTCCTTCGATATTGCGGTTCTCTGATACGATACCATAGAGGAGCGTGTCACTACTGTAGGAAGTTGATAAAGAAAAGCCAAAAAGTCACGTATATCTCAGAAACGGGGTAGCGGTTTTTTGTTGACGCCATTACGTAACATTTACATGGAATTCAAAACCTCACTCCAAATCTGCGGTATTCGCGCCTAGATATCTTTTTTCACGTGAACTATCGCAGACGACAATGATGAATAATGCATCTTTTTTAACTTCCTTCAAGAAACCGCAAGTGACGTATCAAATTTTCAAGTTGACATCTTGTATACATATGGAATATGTTTTGAGTTTTAATTATAACTTCAAGATTAAGTCTTGTTGCAATCAGCTGCATCGGCCATTCTTTAAAATAAAGCGAAGACTAGATGGTCATTCATTCATTTTTAACCCTCAACTTTTGCGTAAATAAACAACGGAGTTTAAGGTTGCCTTAGCTGAGCGATACTAATAATAGCGTTATTACGGAAACGTGCTTGTTTGCGTACAATCGGGGTCTGTTCCTATGTGAATCTCATTTTAATTATTAGGTGAGACACTCGTGTGATGATAGGAAAATAGATTTTGTATCAGAGCTATTTGGAACCATCGTTTTGAGAGGCAATATTTTACGCAACTTACGAAGCTTTAAAGATATGTATTGGCTATTTATTATCACCTATCATCGAACATTCAGAAATAAACATACATTTTATTTAGAATGAATTCACGTACATATGCTAAATTGACGTGAAACCCAGTGTTCCGTATTCGTTTTGTGCAATTGAAGGAAAGTTTTCGACAAGAATACCTATCTTCATTCTACATGCCAAACAACGGAAGGAAACAATTAAAATTGTTGCTAATTAATCGCGGTTGTTAACTAACTCCCAACTGAAATTATGAATGCAAATACTTAAATAAGTATGTCGGTTAGCCACGCAGTAATCATGCCTGCCGCAGAGTAAAATGGATTGAACACTTTAAACGGATAGCTTTGAGAGTTTATAATAGGCATATTATTGAAAACCAAGTTCTAGCCTTTACAAAGCAACGTCATCATGTTTATCACTACACTGTATCGTCTGCGTTATTTCTAATTTAAATTTCGGTTCAACGGTACTGTCTTTTTGTAAAACAGCTTGTGCATGGAGGGTCGAGCAATGGGCTGTGGAGTTGACAAGGAGGCGGCCGTGCCCTTATGACAGATGAACTGTCCAAAGTATCCATCGTCTACGTATTATAATACACGTATTAGAAGTATAAGAACGCGATACAATTCTTCAAACTATTGTCTTTCTCCTAATCAAAGCACTAGTTTTCAAAAGAACTGATTTACAAACTGGGTTTGAATGCTCAAAAGGCCGCAAAGATTGTATTTAGAAGATTTAGCAGCATTTAAACTCGGTTTATAAACCAGTTTTTTTATTACGCATGATATGTGAAAGAATGTTTTTCCAGTCGCATTCGTAGCCATAACATTTTCGTTTCATAGTTAAAACGCTCTTTTAATAATTGAAGTCCAATCGAACCTAGCTGACAAATTGATCTCCCAAATCTTAAGTACGCCGACGTCTCTTCAATCGTGTCACGAACGTGAGGCCAAAAGCCAATTGGCCGCGGTCAAGACGTAACACCACAAGTGGTATTAATCATTTTAACCTGTGACCGGATACGATTGATAATTTCCTGTTGATATTTTATCTAAATCACGTAACGACTTGCCATAAAAGGATTTGTCACAAAATTATTTTAGGCTCCAGCGTAGCTGCAAACATTTGAATTGGCATGCTTCGGAGCCAGAGACGTGGTGATTGTTCAATGCAACAATCATAAACACCTATGACTGCAATGCACGTACACAAACACTCAGTCATAAGCAAATCCTTTATTTCCGTCTCGAACGCACCATTTCTTAAACACCCGTCACAACATGCCCTGTCAATAGATCAAAGTACTTAACCTAACAAGGTAATGGTACACTTTTATTGGTTATAATCTTCGTGAATATGAACAGTTTCATGACTGAACAGTAAATTTCTAATATTTCCAATAATAATTTACGGTTAGAATGTACGGCAGCTTTGTAGGGCAATTCGTGGCGTGACATTAGCAGGTGTTTATGAGATTAGCTGAGAAATGATTATCACCTTATTTACTATGATGCAGTCATATATAGACATGAATATAATAATTGACCGTATATTGCTTCCGTTCTAGTTTGTGTGTGGCTTCGTCTTGCTCTGGACCCTAACGCTAATCTCGATGGACCGGCACTCATGCATCGTGGTGCCTCCATATCGCTCTCGACTGACACCTCGACGCGCCACCCTCTTGACGGCGGGCACATGGATCCTTGCCGCCCTTCTCTTTCTGCCCGTCGCCTTCTGGTTCCACCAACAGCCTGCAGACGTGATTCGCTACCCCCACGCCTCCCAAGCAGCATTCGTCTGCACGCTAGTCTTCCCCAAGTCCGAGCTGGTCAACATTTCTCTCTGCTTCACCGTTCCGGTCCTCCTGTTGGCTTGTCTTCTCCCCATGGGAATGCTCGTCTACCACTACCAAAGAATCTTCCAGAAGCTCTTGTCGACTCGAAATCGTTGGGCTGTGCCGTGTGTCGTCTCGAACCCCGATCCTCTGACGCCGGTAACTCGACGTGATTCCGACATCAGCTATGTCGGTTCTTTAGTGATGCCGTGGACGAGGAAGTTGTCGACGACTAGTCAAACGTTCTCGCCGAACGGTCGCAAGTGCTCGTTGTCACAGCATGAAGAAGTACGACTCACGAAGCATCTTCGTGTCGTCAGGGTACTACTTTTGAACGTTGTCGTCGTCCTTATCATGTGGTTGCCGATCACAGTCATCATGTTTCTCATCTACATCGACGGTCGACGGCCGAATGAAGATACCGACTTTTTTCTTCGATCTCATCACTTCATCTGGGCGTTGCTAATCGCCTTGGTCAACACCGTCGTCAATCCGTTGTTGTATGGAATCTTGTCGGAGAACTTTCGCGCGTGCTTTGCGCGATTGTGGTTCGGGAACAAACGGCGACAAGCGGCGACGCGCGGAGTTTTCAAAACGGGGGTTAGTAAGTCGAACCCCGATGTGCTACAAGACTGTTTTAATAACAGGAACGGTGGGCAAAGGTCACCGAGTAGCGGCCAAATTGGCAGCTATAATTCGACTCGTATTCCTGGACGTGCGTTTCAAAAGAAAGCTTCGACTTGTAGTATTGGGTCTATCTTAGAACTTCCGAGTGGGGAGCATGTGTGAACGCGCTACAAAGACTTCCTAGTTCCACGACATCGGGTCATAACGCCCGAAATAAAGTTATGTCCCATCTTTGTGTACCTTATGAATTTAAATCACAGCGTCAAAACTCTAAAGTATATCTATGATTGAGCGCGAACATTTATATCGCGGGACAAATATACTTTCGCTATGCTGTCTCACAAGTCACACTACAGGTCCAGGTCGTTTTCATTTCCAAATAAATGTGCAGCGAATTTTGAATATACGGAGCCTCATATGATTGATGTATACGTCAAAAATGATAATATCGTTGTAATAGTGTATATTTTTTGCAAGCCAAACTCTTTGAAGTGCTATGTCTGTATCCGGGTTGATCTTCACCGGGTAATATGATTCAAAACACCTGGACGGAGTTGTAAAGAGACATTTATTACATCGAAAATGATGCTAAACTATAGAAATCAGCTTGTTTTTATGAATTTAATTGGAGGGTGATTGTTTTTAAATCCAATGAACCACTTTGCATCCAGAAACAATGACAACTATGGGCAGATGCCAGACGAAATGCATAGAAGATTAAAGACTGTACACTTTTGAGAGTCTGATGCCAATTACTTTGTGTTTGCAAAATAACGTGTAACTGATTAAATCGTAGCTCTATTTATGGCTCTTTACTGTGTATTTTAACTTTTTATTTGTTTCCTGTGTGAAAGCATCCATACTTCAAAAACAACGTCCCAATTTTTTATGTTTGACGCTTCCAAGGTGTATGTAGTTGATGTATAATAGACCTATTCCAGCCAAGAAAAGAATAATAGATACACCTACTGAGAAAAGCCACTTGGGTTGTTGTTTCCCTATCCTGCCTGGGTTAAATGCCAAAGCCAGCTTGTATCAAATACCCAAATTTGTATCAAATTGGCTTTGGTATTTAACTCGGACAGGATAGGAAAATCACAACCCAAGTGGCTTGTCTAAGGAGGTAGATCTAGTATTCTTTTCTTGACTGGGGTAACCAACTATATACACCTTGGAGCGCTTCTTTCCTACTGTTTTTGGAAAACCAATACGCACAAGGCCTGTAACATCACCCCTCATCAAATAAAATGGCAAATTAGTCCACTTTTCCTTTTTTTCTAGTGATTGAATCAATTTTTATGTTTATTGTTGTGTAGCACGTGTCTTTCCATAGAAAGTATTTCCGCATTTTTGATATAGCCAGAGCGCAAGCTGCTCCAGTACCTGCCCTGTCCTGCAGAACGAAAAGACGAAACACTATTCATTTCAGACGGCTTTAATATATTTGGTGGCAGAATGTAGTGCTCGCCGTGAACCTGAGTGCTTGGTCTTGTTACCACAAGCAATGATCGCAAGGTTTTAAAGGCCAAAACGGTCATATTATTTTGAAGCTTGCTATTCCAATGCGCGCGAAATACGAAGAACACATTTGGTCCCACAAATGTTCCGGGTTTTTCTTTTCCACTTTGGTAAGTATCGTTTTAAAAAATAATTTTTGTCAGCCTGTGTTTATGGTCCAACATTACATTTTTTACAGCTAGTATCACAATCGCTATGTGTTCACCCACCCCACCGCTATGTGTTTTTGTCACCCAACCCACCCACCCCCCTGCCACCGAAGGCTTCCACACTATAGGCTTTCTTCCACTAGCTAATGAAAGGCTATATGTGTACACTCATGGAATCTTGGCCGACAAAATAGATAGCAGATCCAGATTGCTCCAATGAAGCTTAGCAAAACCAGTTATGTCTATCACTCTCTCTCCCAGCGACCGATTTATATTTCCTCGAGTATGCATAGTACTAAACTTATGGTGGATAAAACCTGTTTTCCATGGTCAAATACATTGGATGAAAATTTTCACCTAGTAACAGGCCTTGGAAATCACTTAAGTCCTTCTGTAAATATTGTTTTAAAAAAAATCTACACACTCATGGAGTGCTGGTAAGCGAATGGGGATCGACCAAAGATTCTATGCTAAATAGTAACCCTTCGAGTAGAAAGACCGATAGGAGCAAGGAGAGTGCGCCGATGTGCGCGGAAGTGAAGGAAATTGAGATGTGCTCGCACCCTTGGGAGATCATTAGTCGCTCTGACTCGAATCGAATGACAGTCGTCGCTCGGTTTGCAGATCGGAACGTGGGAAGTGGAACATTTGACGCAGAGAATGAGGACCGTCTGACGCGGTGTCAAAATTTGTCCACGTCCATGCCACCCGAAGAACACGAGCCCGATGATACAGCGGCCAATGCCTTGCGCATGCGCCAACATGGGCATAGATGTGCCCATATGGGGCTGTAACACTTTAAAATTACATTGTCATGTAGACTTGAATGAATCATGGAAAGTCTAAAATGGCCTTCAAAAAATATTGTAGATATTCAATAAATGTACACAAATTATCTAAGATTTTGGTCCGCGCGCGCGGCGACTCGATCGATGCGAGAATAGCGCAGGAAAATGCGTAAAATACGACACATTTATTCGGTAATCACTTGACTGTGGCTAAAATACACTGTCTATTGCAGATCAATTTTTTATAAAACGTGAGAAAGATAAACAAAATGTCGTCAATCCCCAATATTTTATTGGATCAAAATTTTTCCTAGGTGCTCAGGATCGAAAAACTCTCTCTGTGGCTACTTAAGGGAAATTTCGACTTGAACACCCCAGCTGAAAAATGCCATTTGTGACTGTTTTTTCTCCGACTGGCGTGGGAGCATTTTTTGTGTCCCTTGCGAACTAATGGCCACCTGTAGTGCCATTTTTTAAATTTGTTTTGTACACATGTCTTAACGGGGATGCTAAATCTGTACAAATGCTAAAAACGAATAGATGTGAACCAATAGACGTACAATATTCATTCGGATAACATTTTCGACGTTTAGTACACATTTTGAACATCGCCTACTATTTGGTACGCAACGGTTTTTGGTGCACAGATCGTAATGAGATCTCTGTACTCCACTTCGGCTTTCAAGCAATAAAATACACACACACAAGAGCTTATAAACATCTTGCCGTAAAGGTAGGTAACTTTATCTCGTGGCGTTGAAACCTGAAAACCTGCCATGAACTCCTTGTCGCCCGGCCAAAGCTCACTGCATATGAATAACATCTGCTGGCGTAGAATTACTGGTGCAACATTCCGAAAGCACGTTCACAGCATTGTTCGAACCAAAGCAGCGGAACTGTCTGTAACATGACGTGACAAAGAATTCACTTACCTCGAGCACTTGCACTCACTAAACATGCAACTATATAATACCCAACGAGGAAGAGAAACTGCAGTCAGCCGTCGATATTTAGTTGGCATGTTGAAAGTTTGATAGTGGTGGTATTGTCTTTGCATTAGTAAGGAGAGCACGGCATTAGAGGGGGTTTATCTTTATTGAAATTAATGATTAGTTGATAGGACTCGGATTTTATAACCGTAATGACTTGGTCGCTGACTCAAGCACAGCGCTGTGTTGCCCAATACCAGATTGCCTCCCCAACTCATCTACCTGTAAGTAGCAATATGGCATGTGAGGGCGTACAAGATATTTTGACAACATAGTTAGACCCTTCTATTCTGATAGATAACATGTTCGGGATATTACGATAAAACGATATAACGGATATAACGTGTCCAAATTCCGTGAACCTCTAACTTAAGCACAGACTTTTTTTATACAGACAGACGTTTTATTCTTACTTTTGACCGACTGGTTTGGCATTTTGGATGCACCGGTTCTCGAGAGATCACTAAGCTAAGCAACATTGCCCTCAGTCAGAGGCTGGAGGGATGACCATTTATCCCAAGATCCAGTTCTTTCGGAAGAGAGGTTAGAGCCCAAAGATTGTAGTTTACCCTAGTTGGAGCCGAAGGCTAGTATAGGGTTGGAAGGTTTGAAGCTAGTTCAAAAGCTTCACTTCCGTTGATATCATTTCAGCCCGGATTGGTGGAGGAATCCTGCTGCTTGAGTTGTACCATCCTTCGGAAGGGACGTTAAGTGGTGGTCCTCTAGCTCTAGGTGCTTTTCGAAATGAGTAGGCTACGTGCTGGTGCAGGGTTTTCCCTAATGGGTTAGGTTTATCATCAACCTTATCGTTCACTCTCATCTGGGTTAGGTTTATCAACAACCTTATCGTTCACCGACGCCATATGACTTCCGTCACTGGACGAGGAGTCGAGTGCGTAGTTGAACACCATTAATCAATCAATCAATTTTTTTACTTTGCGACCGTAACCTAGGCTCCCGAGGCTTTCTTGCTGAAACGTGTAAGACTATACGCACCACAATGGCAAAGTTTGTAATTGAAATATATATATTTAAGTTTGTTTCACAATAAAGATATAACGTATATTTTAATCTCGCGATAAATTCACGGCACAGAAATCTGTGATGGGAAAATTTATTTCATATCAATATTCAAAAACAACGTTCGCTAACACTATGCAGATTTAATAATCACACTTTCGATTGATCTTTCATTGGATACCTGTTGTTATATACATTATAATCAATAGCGTAAGGGTCCATAGAATAATATAGGAGCTCTACATGTTTGGTAACATGCCAATCTCATTTCTATGATACGATTGAATAAACAAAAAACCATGAAGAAAAAATAACTGTTGCAATGTTGTATCTTCATTCTTTTGTCCCCTTCGATGCGACTGGTATGAAACATCAGAGAGGAATAGAATCCTTATTCCAGTTCCATTTCACAGGCGGTGGCGAACATGCTTGGATGTCTTTTAAAATATTTGCGTATTTGACATGGGCTTCTGACACTTCACTGACCGTCAAAAATCCTTTAGTCGAATCCTGCAAGAAAGTTATTCATCGAGGTAATCGATTGATGACATGTATGTGGTCTTTGCTTGTTAGAGAGAGCGAGCAATAGCGAGCACAGCGTCTCCATTCAACTCTAATGCAACACCAGAAGAGTTTTTGTAGGCATCTTTTTTGACGTTGCACAGGCCGGACGGTCTGACCAATCACGATTAGTTTTATGAATATCAATCCCTTCCTAACTAAGATATGTACAGGGTTTTTAAATAAATTGGCCGAATAGTTTTTTGGGAAAGATTAATTCAAATCAAAACGTTTTCTCATAATAATAGGACAGAACTGAGCATGAAAGAAACTGAACATAAACTGAGAATGGCATAGAACAGAGAGGTGCAGATTGGAAAAAGGTGAAGGTGAAGGACGAAAGGAAATGGATTGCTTGTCGGGATTTACCTTGAAGAGTACGTCCTTTTCGCCGTTGTATGGTCCGAACATCCTGAAAAGATCCTGTCGCCGACTGTAAAGGGCGCCGGCGGCAAACACGGCATCGCGGATCACGCCGACTTCGTGAGCAGTCTTCGCACCATTCGTCACTAGCTGCGCCGGCACGTAGAAGAAATAAAACCAAGTTTAAGTGATTAATGATGTAATGGAGTGTGAATAACCCTTAATTATATTTATATTATACTTATGTCACGTTCGTACGTGCAGAACGCATATCTACAGTGCATTTCCGACGAGTCGAAACCTTGTACCGGGGCTGAACTCGCAGCGGAGGCGATTTTCAAAAACCGAAGATAGGAGTGGTACCCGAAATATTATTAAAATTGCCACTTAGACTCGTTCCCGTTTGCAGACTCCAGAGACGATTCAGACTATGGTTTAATGTATTGTTTATGAGACTATATTGTCGAAGAGTCGCATTTTTGGACCCTGGAAAAACTATTTTCTTTGTCTGATATAGTATTTGTGGCACTAGATTACGAATGCCAGTCAAATTAACCGCAAATTTCTCCAGGTGGCTGTCGTTACAACGGTAAAAATTCGCTCTATTGATTTTTGAAGCCCCTGCTTTTTGAATAAACCCCCTGTGAACTTAGAAGCAACTAATTACCAAGCAAATCGGAAGATTCAATAAAAACGGAAATTTCCGTTGACGAATATTCGTCGAGGTATGCTTCCTGAAGTGCTTCTAAAACGCCTTCGTAACACTAACTTGGTCGTTGAACGAAGTGGACAAAGTGAGTTAATTGAGGGCCAGTTTGATCCCTTTCTCAACTCTGTGTTAAAGTGGAAGTTGAGTTAAATGCCTTAGGAACAATTCCAATCAGAGGCAGAGAAATGAATTTGTTTCGTAAACTCAGAGTTGATAAAATGGTAAAACCGAACCTAAACGAAGTGGGTCGGCTTCCCTTACTATGCATTGCATAATCCTTCAGTCTGTCGTTCTCGTTATCTGTAACTAACCACTCACATACCGGTGATCACCTCAATTAATAGCCGTTTCAATAACACTATTAGGTTGATCTCGATTAATATTCGATGTTACAGTTCTGCTGATTGTAAGACAGTGGCCATTTCTGGGACACAAAGTGTATGGCGTCACGTAACAACTATGACGTATTTGGAGCCGTCTGCATTGGGAGGGGGAGGGGGATAACCACCATTTGGCATCAGGTCCGTGGGGAAGGCACTGTAGTGCAATGCAGGGCTACGGGATGAAGCGCCTTTGCACGCAGGAAGTCCACGCAATCGAAGATCTGTCAAGATATGACAAATGCAAGTGTCCATGCAAAGTGTTTTCTAACTCACGTAGCGTGCTGGTACTTGGCCTAAGTTGCAAGTTTTGTATTCGCCGACAGGTGCTCTGGTACCATTTGGACAAATAAGTTCGTAGTTTTCGGAGAGTAATCTGGCCGCCCAGTACTCTAGATTTTTGCCATCTGAAACAGAATACACGTACCAAAATGAAAATAGCATTTTTGTTGTGGTCCTCCTTCAGTATAATGCAATGCGATGTAGTACAGTGCGTTGCCAATGTGACCATCTTTTAAAAAAAAACTGTTAATAACTGGGTTAAACTGCTGCAAACTTAACTGAAACTAAACTGCCAACGTTTCGCTAACTATGC
>QKMV01003601.1:0-11241 GCA_003287335.1 Lednia tumana
GCTCTGTGCTCGAGTCAGCGACCAAGTCAACGCGGGTAGAAAACCCGCGTCCTGTCAAATAAACATTGATTTCAATAAAGATAGACCTAATCACCTCTAATTCCGTGCACATCTTACTAAAGCAAAGACTATACCTTATCGGGAGAGTTTGACAATGAGAAAGGTAAAAGCTTGCATCTGGATAGGCATGTAAGTACAATACTCTTTTATAGAAGAACTATTCGAGCATTTGTCTGGACTGGTGTTGATCATGAGAAATTACGGAAAACCAGCCATTGTCGTTGGCATCGGGATTGAACCTGGGACCTTGCAATAACATAACAATTGGGAAAAATTCCTCGGCTTCTATCTTTTCTTCATTGCATTCCCCTTAAATGAAAAACTCATGCTGTTTTACATTTCCTCCAATACGATTTATTTGAACCGATCTGTGCCACTTTGAAAATGTCATTTATTTAGGTTGCTCAAAGACGCTTGCTTTCGACAGTCGTAAAAAGGACGCTATTTGATTCCTGCGACAGGCTGTAACCAAGGTTTCAATGTCAAGATAAGGTTTCCATTAGCTTGATTAGGTGTCAAGTAGGCGTAATTATACGCATTCAAAACGATGTAGTTATGCGTTTTCACTACCAGTCTATTTTCTGACAAATTCTGACTTTTAAAAACTACGTATCTTCC
The DNA here is from genome assembly GCA_003287335.1 of Lednia tumana. NCBI lineage: Eukaryota > Metazoa > Arthropoda > Insecta > Plecoptera > Nemouridae > Lednia > Lednia tumana. The sequence goes on from QKMV01003601.1 coordinate 679, forward strand.
CAATAAAATGACGTCCTGGCAAAGTAAAACCACATTTGTATGATCCTGAAATAATTCGCCACCATTTAATAGTAACGGAAATGCATTCTGGACTTGAGTTATGTTGCCTATCGTCGTCTGGTTAGCCGAGGGTGTTCGCAAGTTTCACTGGCCGTGTAAGATAGTACAACGTTCATCGTACAACGTGTATTGAAGCATGATCTTTAAATCGTCGATTAATAATTTTGCACCATCGTAAGAACTCCACCAGCAGCTCTGTTCAGTTTCTCAGCTTGTTCATCTTGACAAGCAAATCATTCCTCACACCTCTCTGAGTGAGCTCCCACTAATTGGGTGCTTAAGTGTGTCGAGCAAAGCTTAGAAATCGTCACGAGCATGCTGCATCAGGCGGCAGGGACCAGGGATGCTTAGATGCAGATAGGTCACATGGCATTTACGGGCTCATTAGTGAACGTCAACACTAGATCTTGCACGATCTTCCCTCGCACGCCCATCAGCATCAATCGAGCTAAGACAACTTGATAAAACACGTGACGTGACATGACATCCAGAGAATAAATTAAACACATCATAAACATGACTCCCATATCATTTTATTCACAAAGACAATCGAGATGTAATAGAAAGACATTGTGACTTATAGAAGCTTATTCTTGACATAGACGAGATTATGGCAATCAATTGCTGCAATTAGTCTGACAAAATGACGTCTAAGTAGCTTAGAAAACACCCTTGGGAGTCACTAAACTAAAACAACCCTCATGGTAAAACATTTGCCTGGTGATGGGGTAGTGGTGTGGGGGGGGGGGGGGTGGTTGGTTGGGTGGGTGGGGGATTTGACTGGCATTTCTCATGTTACACCGACCAAGCAGGCAGTCACGTTAAGCTAGTGCACGTAAATGTCAAATGTGACCATTAGTGGGTGTTTAGCGGCATTTTGGCTTTTGTCCCTTTTTCCACGAGCCTACAGTCCGTGCGGAGATGTTATCTACTGTATTTATCTTTTATGGAAGGGCTGATCAATGACTTAACCAGTGCCGAGTCTGATCGTTTAATACCTGGCTTGTGGGTTGTTTTAAATTAATTATTCTAAATTAATTTATTCTTCATATCTTGTGTGCAACTTAATATTGATAGTTACAACTATAGTAGCATAACTGGCATAGCTATTGGAGTACTGCTATTATTGTGTACCCTTGTGGGAGGAAATAGAAAGTTGCGTCCTTGGGTGTTATCACTGAGAGAAAGCAGCGGAGATATTTAGACACTGAAATACAATACAAATATTACAAGGATAACAAATTTCAAGCCAAATACACGGCTAGTATTTTATTCTTCAATATTCTAATACTCTAATACTTGATTAGAGATTAATAATTCTAATACTTGATTCTAATACTTTTTCAATACTAAGATTATTTACACGGAAAGGATAATTTTTTCCCAATTTATCGTTTTATTCATCCTGCTAAATCAAACCACTATACACCTACCATCACTCTCTGTTATGTTTTCATATAATCATGAATCGACACATAATTCAGTTACAATCAACTATATGGGCTCACTTTATCATAAAACACCATCTAACCATAACGACGACTCACGAGACTAATCGGGGATTTTTGGTTTGAAACAAGTGATCGTATTATTCGCCGCGCAAGATTTCTGTTCGTGAGAAAGCCACTCGACAGCCGTCGGACCAAGTACGAAGGCAGGTACTGTTGAAGAGCTCATGGCCCGGCAATGACATGAATCGTCCCGTATCTCCTCCTATACTACAAGGTCTCTTTTTAGAGTGGCCCGCTATTGTATTTGAGTGACAGCGATGACAAGTAGAGTACCCCTCCAATTATCGGCCTATTGTCTTTAGCTTGGCTTTGTGCCTTGCTACTAAACCTAACCTTCGCGTCGCGTCGCGTCGCGTCGCCTCGCACATGTCAAACTTTGCTTTACTATACTGTAGTCTACTAGTAGGTATACATAACATGTAGTACTACTACTCCACATCTCACAAGCGTTTCTATGAGACCATGATGAGACAAACCATGGGCGCAATTTGCTCTCTAATAGCCTGTCACTCAAGTCTCGTTGCACGAGAAACATGACCGATGCACTTCAGCCAATTCATTCGTGATGCTTATTTTTATTGTGGAATGTCTGCAGGGTTAGAATAATTGTTATATTAACAACAATAAGATTACTAAAGTTCTGATGTATATTACTATGTCTACACTCTACAGTCGTAAAATTAGGCGCAATGGAACAAAACAGGCCTGAAACTCGTTACCATTACTTAGTAAATGTTATTTTCTTGAACAGAAAAGGAATTTAGAAGTTGGCACTGAGCAGCTTTACTGAAATTAATAGAAAAATAATCTAATCTTAAATCTTTAGACCGTGAACTAGGGAAACTCTAGTACCTACTGGCCTCTGAAGGAAACAAATTCAAAATTTTAAAGTACCTATACGTAGTTAACTTTTAAGTTTGAAAAATAACTGGATGGCGAAACGTACATAACAAGGGGCAACGATAAATATAAGATAGTGGCCACAAGTGGCGACGGGTGAGCAATAAATGAGCCATGCCTGCGTAACAAAGCATCGTGCCCAACACAAAGGATTACGAACAAAGGCCGTAGATGTTTAATATATCGGAGTATGATTTCTCCCTTTGAATCGGGATGACAAACGAGATCGGCCTCACTAGCTCCATCTTTATGCAAGCGCCACAACTTCGCTGGTTTGGGGAGTGGTGACGTTTGGCTACAGCAGAGCACTCTATACGTCCGTCAGTAGCGACCTTACGGGTGGTTGGAGATGGGTAATACTTTATCGACATCGAAACATGGTTTGACTAGAAAAGTTGTCATGTTTTTTTATAGAGCCTATACTCACGCGAAACCAAAAAATGTATCGATGCTCCTAAAAGACCGAGAGAAGGAAGAGCGCCCGTATTAGGGTAGAAATAACCCATGATTTTCGGAATGGTTTAAATTGACCTAAAAAAGAGAGGTGACACTGATATAATTCGAATCCAAATATTTGAAACGATGCCGTTCTCACCGAAGTTTTTTGTCAGTGATTACTTTTCTGCTTTTTATATTGAACGATAAAATAAGCAATTGAAGTTGCATTTAGGATATCCTCATTTAATAAAACTATATTTTATTTTAATGGACGTGATGTTAAAAATTAAATAAATGTTTTAGTTTGACAGCAAAATTGACCAAAATGCTGCGTTCAGTCAGTACCTATCCTCTCGGAAATGTAACCATGTTTTATGTAACTCCCAAACGTTTGTAATAAAATAATAGATACGTAAAACTCGGATCCTTGAGTCAGTTATACCAGTTGGCAGTTATACCCTGCGATTTCGAGCTCTTTTCTTCATGGTATTACTTCGATGAAGCCACGCCGCAACTCCAACAAGTAGCGCCACCATCGCAATGGCCACCCCCACCCCTATGAACATGCCTGTGCTGCCACCTAGGCGTAGCGTGACGCCGGTCGTCTCGTCACCAGCGGTCGGGGCCAAGCGTAGGTTGGCATTGTTGTGTTTCGTGCAGAAGGCAGGTTCGGTCCAGTTGAAGAAGTGCACGAACCGACGACCTCGCAACACCGCCGGCGAGGCGCATCTACAATACGAATAGACCGTATTGACAACTGGCCCTGTGCCAACTGGTCTACAGGCGAAACTCAATGATAGGGCAGGGTGATAATGAGGGTGATGATGAACCTAACAGGGAAGAGGGGAAACCCGGTGCAGTCTACTCCTGTCGAAAGCACCAAGGGGACCACCGCTTAACGTCCCTTCCGAAGGACGGTACAGCTCGAACAGCATGGGATTCCTCCACAAATCCGCGCTGTCGATACGTTGATGGCAAGGGCAGTGAAGCTGATGCGCACGCTTTCAACAGTTTTTGTTCTTGACAAGGATTATACATAATCGGTATTATATCATAACCGGTAAGCAAAGGTCCGGGGTTCGAGTCCTCGAGTAAGCAGGTATTTTTGAAGTGATTTTAATATTCTTAAAAGTTTTTGTTCTTGTTTGAACAATATTGGTATTTTTCTTGGCTGGATCTAATTCCAAGAGCAAGAAGCACTTGTGCACAGATTTAAGTTTCTTTAGCGTGCTTGGACTCTTGTTTGATGAATCAAACTAGAATAATGATAGGCCTACATTGTATTCACTAAAACCACCACAAAATTACGACGAGATCGTAGCACCAATACTGGTATGACCCCAAACTTACTAGGAAGGCTGGAAGCCACAAAATACCAATCTTTCACGTTTTGTTGAAACTTTCAAGGGTACCCTTGAAAGTGTCAACACTTCATGAGTTGTTGCAACAAAACAAAGTCTATTATAAAACTTCGCCATGTTCATCTTAAAAGGACTTTTCCAAACTTTCGTTCTGTTTAAAAAAAACTACCGGATAGATTTCCCCCAAAAACTAAACAGTGATACATTTTTTAAGACTCATGTATTCTGTTTAATTTCAGCACTAGTTTTCAAAAAAACTGTTAATTAACCCAGTTAATTAACAGTATTTTTGAAAACTTTATAGTTATTTGCAAGGAAATTTTTCAAGAATTATCAAACATTTCATGTCGATTCATCCAATTTTAATCCCACGTCCAGGTCCTCCTATTCTATAACATCTGCTAACTCCACTACCGGCCAGCGCTACCAGAACTACCCTCTACTACCCGGGTTAGTAGACTATTACAGACTACAGTTCCATATGAGGTGTGGGTGGACGCTTCGCTGTAGGAAAACCACGTATGACTTGGATAGGCGCCAGGTGGACACCATTCACCATCACCAAGTACGAACTCGATTCTGCGCAGGACATTCTGGCTGCAAGTTGCAGCAAATTTGTCGATGGACTATGGACTCACCGAAGTTCATAAAGAAGTGCCTGCTTCCCAGCGTCGGGATATAGCTTGGGGACGATCGTATCCAGCAGCCATTGCAGCGGACAGGAGCAATCCCACGGATTCCCCTGTAGGTCGATTGAAGGTAGCCCGTCCCAGTCAACCATGTTCTTGGGGATTGTTGTGAGAGCGTTGTAACTCAAGTCCAGCTGAAGAAAATATCAGATTAGGCAAGAGCCGTCAGTAGCAGTAGCGTAGTTTAGGGGACGGTCACATTTAGTGGCAATCTAGCACTTGTTAGGCATTTCAAAAAAGACTAGGGGAGTAATTTTCCGTAAAATAGGGACGCCTGGCGAGAGCTGTTACCCCTCTTCTCGTAATCGTATCATTTTATGTAAGTTTCTGACATTTCTGATACATAATGAACGAAACAATGTGTAAGTCACCTTGCAGACATTGATGTTGACGAAGGACTCGTCTTCAATCTTGGCCAGGTTGTCATTGTGCGATATGTCCAACGCGAATCCTCCCTTTTCGCAATCGTCAACGATGGTTTTGTCACTAGTCCGGACGGACGGGTCGACTCGCAACCTTGCGGGCATCAACCCCGGTACGATGGGTTGGTTTTCATCTTCTCCGGGTGTAGTCTCGTCTTGAATGCCAGGAGAAGTCTCCTGACCATCGTACTCGACGTCGGATTCTTCTGAAGACTCTCTCTTTCCTTTTTCTGTGTTAACATTGGCTTCTGTTCGTCCCTGTTTCTCAATGTTGTCTGTATTTTCTTCTGTTTTCTTTTCATTTATTTCGTTGCTTCCAGCCGCAGTAACAATTTCCGCGTTGTTTTTTTCCACTGCAGTTTCATTCTCAATGTCGTCTTTCTTTTCTACAGAGGTCTCTCGTTCTTTCACTTTCAAATTTTCTACAACTTCTTCCTTCCTTCTTCTTCTTTCTTCGGAACTGTCATCGAAGTCACTAACGTCCCTTTTCTGGCGGAGTTCGGAGAGCCTCAAGGAGTCCAACGATTTCCGGGAAACTTCCTTGAGGAGAGGCATGCGACGCAAGCTGATAAACTTGAGTGACAGGAAGTTGCGAGTTGACGCCGGGAAACTCAGGGAAATGATCGGGTTCATATCGAGATGTAGCTGTGAGAGGGATGGCAAACGGTCAGGAGTGATCAGAGAAGGGATGCTGGTGAAAGAATTGTTGGCGAGATCGAGCGTGTGAAGATACTGATACGATCTCTCTTCGATCGTGGAGATCTTGTTTGACGAGGCGTTGACTATCTGTGAAGTGATAGATTAGAACAGAATAAGAGGTCGCTTGTTAATGAAGGATTAAGGAACACTGACAAGGATTACAACTGTAGAGCCATTTACACGGCTAGCATTTATTTAAGGAATATTAAAATCACTTCAAAAATACTTGCCTACTCGAGGACTCAAACCGCGGACCTTTTGCTTACACGGCAACTGCTCTACCAATGAGCTAAGCAGGGAACGGTACGTCGGAAGTGAATTTAATAATTATGAGTGGTAGATCTCACAAGAAGAATTTGAACCAAGAGACTTTGACATTTTTCAAAGATCGCTCTGGAACAAGTGATGCTGTGCTACATCACACTCCAACCAACTCGAATAACTCCCAAACACGTGGGAAACGCTGCGTTGACAAGGACTACAAATTTAAAGCCAATATACACGGCTAGTATTTATCTGAAGATTATTAACATCACTTCAAAAATACCTGCCTAATTGAGGACTCGAACCACGGACCTTTTGCTTACAAGTGATTGTAATATTCTTCAAATTAATACTAGCCGTGTATATAGCTTTAAATTTGTAATCCTTGTCATCTCAGCGTATCCCACGTATTTGGGAGTTATTCGAATTGGTTAGAGTGTGATGCAGCATAGCATCACTTGTTCCAGAGCGATCTTTGAAAATTTTCAAAGCGTCTTGGTTCAAATTCTCCTTGTGAGATCTACCCCTCATAGTTGTTAAATTCACTTCCGATTTACCGTAGCCTGCTTAGCTCAGTGGTAGAGCAGTTGCCATTTAAGCAAAAGTTCTGTGGTTCGAGTCCTCGAGTAGGCAGGTATTTTTGAAGTGATTTTAATATTTTTCAAATTAAGGAACATTCCTTTGAAACACCGCAAACAAGACGAGAGAAAAATACTTGATGAACACTTACCTCTAGTCTATCAAAAGATGTGATGAACTCCAGATTTTCAAGCTTGTTGTTTTCTACATGAATTTCTTTCAGCTCTCGCAGCTGAGCACCCGTTATTTCAACATCTTCCAGAGAATTATGTCCGATCTTGATCACTTTCAAGGAAAAAGCCAACCCTAACCGGCTCCCAAAATACGTGAGCGAATTCCAAGAAAGATCCAGATACTGTAATTCATCCAGACTCTTGAAAGCTTGATCGGGCAGATCGGCCATTTTGTTACGAGATAAATCGAGAGTTTTCAAATTGTAAAAAGTGCTGAAAGTCGTGGCGTCAATAATTTTAAGACCATTACCCGCCAGGGATAATGTTTCAAGTAATTTTTGATTTTTAAATATTGTGGAATCGACCGCGGAGAGAGCGTTTTCTTTCAGCGAGAGCGACTTGAGTCTGGTTAGGGATAGGAATATCCCCGGGTCAAGCTGGCCAGTAAGAAAGTTATGTCCTAGATCCAGACTTTCCAAAGAAGTTAGAGAGCTGAATGAGTCGGCCGATAATTTCGCAATGCTGTTTCCGTACAACGAGAGATTCCGAAGTTCTGTTAAACCCATTAACTCTTTCGACAAGATAAAAGAAAGTTTGTTAAAGCTCAGGTCAAGTTCGTAAAGGGCTACTTTTGAAAAGGCTTCATCTTCGATGTTTTTTATCATATTGTTAGCTAAGTTCAAAGTGCGCAACTTGGCAAACGTAAACTTCTTTACGTTTTCGAGTTTTTTGAACTTATAGGTGGCTACGATCCGCTCATACGTGAGATTTTCGTATTGTTGCGTATCTGGAGTTGAAAACACCCCCAACGAATCTGACGAACAGTTGACCAAAAGGACCCCCGAGGATTGGCTTTGGTAGGAGCACTGAAGGGCGCTGGCCAACGTCACTGACAGCGTTAACACAGCGATACAAAAGCACGTCGCACCCATCTTGACCGCAACACTACAAGAATCACTTTGACGGCTTCGCTATAGATGAGTAATATAAAAGTTTATTATTGACAATTATTACACGTCACATCCGCAAGGAAATCAAATTAAAATCCGCTTTATTAGCAGGAAACCTGAACTGGCGCAATGAATGAATGCAAAGTATGTGCTCCACTCTGACAACTGACTCAATGATAGTGACACATCATAGCTTATCAGCCAGCATTTAAGATAACACGCCCAGAGTAACTGATAAGGCATGCACAGTATTTAATACTTGGAATAAAAGTTATCTCGTGAATGATGATGATGGAGAATCAAGACAATAAGAACACGAAAATACATTCAAAATATATGAAAACATGAACATGAACGTTAAAATATACACAACACATACCTTTTATCCACTATCACAATGATCGCATCCTGTATTAATTGTCTGGAGTCGTTTCATTGATTGGAATAAATCACTAAGTTCGGGAATATAGTTCTTCTTCTTCGTCAAATCGCGAGTACTTGACTTCCCTAAGAACTCGGAATCGATAATGTTTTTGTAAGTATTGTCTTCCGACTACCAATGCGGCCACAATGCACACAACTATTGAGGTGATGGCCAGTATAAGAATGAAAGGGTGGAAAGCACCGGGGTAATGATAGCTTCCTTGATTGCTCCCGGAACAAGGTTTCAGTTCTGATGATAGACTTAACAGCTGTAGACTGCTCTTGTCAGATGGAGACTGGCATCTGGATGGAAATCAATCAATTATTACCATTAGCTTCAAACATACTACCTATACAAATTTGGGGCATTTGTCCATGGGGCGTTCACTAATTTTGGTACTCTATCCATCCCATAACTTGATAATTCTGTCGAAGTCGTCGATAAAACAGATCCGGTTATGAGGTTTGGGTCCGGCCAAAAATGACCAATCAGAAAACCCAATGTGGATGGCAATTTGCAGCGCACTATTTTCTTTTCTCAAGAAAATCACTGTCTTCTTGGCCTGGTTTTATTTTCCTCTATATTGCATCGTTAATCTGGGTATCAAGAGCCTAGATCCCAGGCCAATTGTCAAATGATTGTATCTCGTAAGCTTCCAGAGCCGTGGTTATGTATTTTTGGTGCTTTAACGGTACATGCTCTGTTTTGAAAAGATTGTGGCCCTAAATAGGGCCGTATCGTTTTACGACGTTTCGGCAACGATAGCGTTGCCATCTTCATCTTCAGGGAGAACAACTGATGTGTTATCTTCAGGGAGAAAATTTGAAGATGGCAACGCTATCGTTGTTGTGTGAGTTGGCGGTTTCGCTTTCTTTTGAAACAGTTGTTGGCCCTAAAAAGGGCCGAGAAACTGGAGGCCGACGTTTTGACGGCGATGGCACCGTCATCTTCAGGATTGTCCTGAAGATCCTGAAGATCCTGAAAAAGTCCTGAAGATGACGGCGCCATCGCCGTCGAAACGTCGGCCTCCAGTTTTTCGGCCCTTTTTAGGGCCAACAACTGTTTCAAAAGAGAGCGAAACCGCCAACTCACACAACATCAACATCGCCTCTCAAAGCCTCCGAACATCCAATCATTAGAAAGTTCCCAAAAAAAAAAACTGTTAATCAACTGGGTATCACTACCAAGAACTTCAGGCAAACAAACTCCCAACGTTCCTCGAATTATACTGTAGGCTTCTTCAGGGTGAATGTAGCCTACAGTATAGTTTATAAAGGGCCAGTTTTACAACTTTTCTTAACTGCGAGTTAATCGCTATTCCTAGGATTAAATTGGTATCGCCAATGCAACAGCCAACCAAATGCATGGAATTAATTTTGTTTCTGATGATTACCTCTTAACTCGAGGTTAAGAAAAGTTGTAAAACTGGCCCTAAGTGTAGCGAGGAAGCCTACAGTCTGGTTCGCGAAACGTTCGGAGTTTGTTTGTTAGAAGTTCCTGGCAGTGATGCCTAGTTAATAACCAGTTTCTTTGAAAACTAGTGCCAAGATTAAGAAGACATGAGCCTATTCATAACATTATACATTTCTTTAAATACATGTCTTCTTCCTGATCTAGTACTCGTTTTCAAAAAAATTGATTCATAAACTGGGTAAAAATGCTAAGAAGCCCACGTATAAATTCCCAACGTTTCACGAACTGTAACGACCGCATCATATGGGGTACTTCTTGTGCAAAAGTGCCCCAGAAGTGCCCTAGAATTAAACGAAATAGTTTTCGAGTTTCCAAGGCCTAAGGCCTAACGCCTCCAAGGGCTGAACGGCCACGTTTGAAGCTTCTACAGCAAAAGAGCACTGCTGGAAACATGATAAAATTATTTGATTACAAATCTGTGCTGATTTTTTATTTCCACGCTCAACAATACGTGTTGAATACAAGTGTTTGAATTTTGATCACAGAAAATAAGAGAAATATCATTGAAAAGGGCAATTCGAGTCGTCAGTAATGTTATTTCTACCTGGACCGACTCAGTTTGGTTTGTGAACAGTTGGCTCCACTGCTCTTAGTGAGATAAACTTACACAAATTTTAGTG
>QKMV01003602.1:0-11241 GCA_003287335.1 Lednia tumana
GTAAGAGGACAGTTAGAAGCACAATTAACAATAGAAAAAGAGACAATTTAATTAAATAAAAAAATTAAGTATACAGAGATGTTTGTGGTACAACACTCAATAACAGAATACCCTAGAAAGGTAACAGAAACCAAAATAATACTACTACCCATGTCGTCTTACTGGGCTTGCAGAATCTTATACCTACCTACATATACAACCAGAAGGAGATACTCAAAATATTTAACATTCAGGAAGAGCAAAGCATTATCAATAACAACTGAAATAGGAGCAAATGACAAAGAAAAAATTAGTTTTATAAAATAAGTCTGCACTACATGGACTGTTGGTTATAATAAAATATAACAGTGTAATAAAAAAGTAATTTTCTCAGTGGGGCTCCAATATCGAGTCGAAGCTAAATGCATGTGCGCGAGATTCATGACTATAATCATCGAGCGCTTTGTCATGGGTACCTTGGAATTCTTTTTAGGGCCTACTTAATTGTATTTTTAAAATGTTAGATTTGTGATAAATTGTTACGTATTCACTATTCAGTAGTTAGATGGTTGACAATAATAATATTAATACAATCTAGTTAAGTTTATTAGGTACTCATTAATTAGTTATAGTTGGGTTCTTTTTCAGTGCTTGTAACAAGACATTAAAAAACGATATGAAGGTGCATTTTAGTTTTAGATTTAAGTGCCAACGACTGACTTTTATGAAATAAATTTAATTAAATATCAGTCTTAAAATCAAAGTAAGCATCTAGCAGACAAAGCATCTACTTACATATTATTAAATCTACTTATTATATGCTATTTGTTTATACCATTATTTACAGTAGGTAATAAAAGCAATCAATAGGTATTTTTATTACTATTAGGTATTTGATTTAATCATCGTAATCTTGGCTAACTTTAGTGCAGTCAAACAGGCTGAAACCATCAGCAAAACATGTTGAAAGCTTCAGACAGTTTGGCGGCACGATATAATATATAAATATTTGTATATTATCTCCAATAACTACTGGCCCGAAGAGAGAAGCAAAATTGCGAACAATCCCAAGAGATTGAAAGGGCGTTTGTTTTCACATACTTGAAGGTGGCATCATTTTTTAACCTGCACTTGGTAAAGAAGTGCATCCCAGCCACGCTCATCTACTTCATATCTGTCATAAATTGAGTATGGCATTCGATGCAAGTCAAAGTGGTTCAAGCTTTTGACATATTCAGTACCTTTTTCATGGCAGGGCTTCCGTGAAACCAAGAGATTGTAAAGACAGTCACATTGTTGCTCATACCCCACCGACAAGTAATGATCAAAGTTATTTTAATGATTAATGACTATGTGGTTTATTCACTATATAATGATGACCATTCAACTTTGCGAAGACTCAATTTTCCATCAATCTAAATTCTCTGCTTTTAGCTCAGGGCAGGGTCTATTGCAGGAGGCGGTTTGTGTAAGATCGACACCGGCCTCCCGTTGGCGGGATTCTTCTTCCGCTGAGGATCCCTCCTCCTGACTGACTGTGGGGACTGAGCCAACACCTCCGTGTATTCACGGATCAGGTTCGATATCTGGAAGGCTTGCGACGTGGTCAAGATGACCTTGCTCTGTTTCTTCTCCGAGCCGGTGATTATCATCAGACAGTTGAGTGCCGGTGAGTATGACAAAATGCTGTCGTACTCGTACGTGCAGAGAGCGTTTCGGGATCGGTGCTCGAGGAGGTGGAGCCCGTTTTGATCGACGGCCAGCCACAGGACTCGAGGCCAGTTGGACGTGAACGATTGCTGGAAGAATGATTTTTAATAAGTATTGGCTGGCAAAAAATGGACACACAGAGCCTAGAGTTGCACATATTATTGGGAACTGTTTGAGAACGATGAGTTTTTCACCAGCTACCTCGCCCCCCACTAGGGCGAGGTAGCGAAAAGCTGAGCTTGTATTCGGTTGAAATTTCACAATACCGAGGACGTCATAGTCCGAGTGTCTTCGTTAAACGGGAACTCAGTATTCTTCAATGTCAATATTTTGCACCATCGGTCATTTGACACGCAGCCGTATCATGCACTATTTCTACATTCCCGAAGATCTCAACTTTTCTACAAATGAAATTTTCACTGCACATTCGTTTTGTTATGTGCTCCAATTCAATAAAATTCCTCCTCAACTTTCAAGCTGCCCCCGGCTGCATCTCATTCGCAATCGAAACCAAACTAAAATACTTGCCAAAGCAACGTCCAGTTTCTACTTCAACTCCCCCCCTCCCCCTCCTATGTTTAAAATCATTTTCATTTCATTTCATTTATTACTAAGATAAATTTGACGATGTTGATACACAGACTTTGTGTTTGTTGGCGGGTTAAAATGTAAAAATAAACATTTTATAAATTCCTCGTAAAAAGGAAAACAGAAAGCAAGTCCAGCTGGGTGTTCAATAACTTAACTCACCATGACATCAAATATGGTAGCCTTGTGCAGTGGCCAGCTTTGGATGAGGTTGAGGAACGCCTGTTTAGCCTCAGCTGGCGTCATTCCCCGCAGCGACTGGTGGTGCATGGCCACCCCTTCGTGCGGGATGTTGGGAACGAAGCGCGGAGGAAGGCAGTGGCTGGCGATGGGCCGGTAGTCTTCCAGCACTTCACCGCAGTCCCCGAGCTCGAGCTGAGCTTGCAGTGCCGTGAGCATCACCTACAATCCGCCACGTTACAGGAATCACCGTTGACCACCATTCCGTGCACCATTTGCCCAAGAAAAACTGACTTAAATCTGCACCGCCAAAATAAAAAGCGCAAAGCAAGATCTTCCCCAAAAACAAACTGGCTCAAAATCAGACTGCCCCATACTGTGTTTTCTATGGCAACTGCACTACCATGGGCTTATGGTGGGGAGCCAACCCCATCTCAATTCACTTATTTTAGTATTATTCAAATTAAATTCCCAAGGCGGTGGATTTGGCAATTTACGTAGAAAGTTAAGCTTTTGAGCAGTGAGATTTTGCAGAAAGCACATGAAATTTCAAACAGTTTCCAACTCTTGCCGTCTTTACCAGAAATAATTTCACCCAAACTCCCACCATCCTACATCAGTGGAAGCGGCGGTTCATGAGTTTCGGCACCTAATACTAATTGTTTTTTTTTATAGCGTCGGTAGATGTACTGTCTAATTCAAACTTGTCAAGGCTGGAGTCTGTATGCCAGAAAATGTGATGTGTAACTCATTTGTGTGTACCTCTACTGGCTCTATCGTTCAAGATAGCCCAGAAAATTGGAGAAACAAGAATGATATTTAGGTTTTTCCAATTCCAGAAGCTGTTTGTAAATATTTCCCCCTAAGAATGTTCTTATAAATCATCAATTAGAACCGATTTCCCTTATTGAAAAGGTCATTTGATAAAAGGCTTTGGGATAGCTTCATTAGCTAGTTTAATCTATTGTTTATAACTTCTTGCAATTACTTCGGCTCCCATAGAGCTAGCAGAAGTATACAAAAATAGGACTGATCATGGTTTCTTGCATGGCTCACCATGCAAATGCATGGTAGCTACATCAAGTTCTTTCAAAGTGATCTTTGCTTTTAAAACAATGATATTCATCATTGTGTTATTGTCTATTATGTTGATTTCTAACAGAGAATGAGTACCACATGAGTTAGCAAGGGTGCTAGCTTGAGAAAAATACCTCCTAAATCCCACAATACTGCTGAATGTGGTGGAAAATACAAGCGTGTATTGAAACTATATTATGAACACATCTAAAACGCTAATCACAACACACAGTGTTCATCTAGAAACAGCGAGATTGTAAAGAGAGCAGCTAATCACACACGTCTAAAGCAATCACGAAAAAGCATAGAAACTAATGTACGACGTTCGTCGTTCTACTGGAAGAGAAAGTGGATTAAAAAGATCTATGGATACAAGAAGGTACACGTTGAGTATGATGTTGTTTCGACTTACACTTACCGCTTCCTTCTCTGAAACAGGGAATCTATCGGCTCTAAGACCGTGTAGGACTTGGTGGTAAAGCAATTCTTTCTCGATAGGATCATCTAGATCCATGTATCGATCGACGAAAAGGTGTTTCTTGAACAGGAACAAGTGATGTTGACGCCTGACGGGTTTCGCTGCGTTCATGGTCGCGTTTCCGTTCATTTGTTGATTCATGGCACCGTCGTTGGCCAAACGATATCGCTCCCATTTCGACATCACGTCGGCGACTTTCTCGTCGGGAACGAGACTTCTCTCAGAGTTGCCCAACACTTCGTAGATGGCGTAGCCTGAATATGAAAACAAAATTAAGTCCGCTGCTGCCAACGGAACTAAAACAAACACCCTGTTAACAGATTTTTTTGCTATTTCTTTTGCCCATGATAAAAATGTATAAATAGTCTACTTAGAGCAATCTTTTCTTCCATTTCTGGAAAGGGAAAAATTTCCCTCTTACGAGTAGACTTCAGAGTCTATTGTTGGCTCTAATCGTAGTCAAGCTCAAACTAGCAGGGAGGTGATTATAAAACCTTCTGGCGTAAAAACCCACTGGATGATGCTGTAAGTCTGCAGTATGTTTGCCATCTAGCAGATGTGGTCTGCTTTAATCTAACTTGTGTTTTACCTCAACCTTAGAATAATTAGTTTATTGAGATCAAGAGTCCAAGAGATTGGTATTAATTTTTAGGAACGATTCGTTTAGCATGAAAGAATAAGAGAAGCTATATGTGTGCCAGTAGGTACTAGGTGTGCAGAAAAACTTAAATATATTATAGCTAACAAGTTTTAGCAGCTAAGATAGGGCATGCTTTATCTAATAAAGTTAAATTATTAACTCAAACAGACAGTCATTTTTCAATTAAAGTAGCAACTGTAACAATTTGCAAGACTTCCGTAAAACGTCATTCAAAAATCGGTATAGCCTGAGGTATAGCCTGTCCAGGATAAGGTTATCCCACTTTCTCATATACCATCAAAGTGGCCGACTTGACCTCTGTTACCCGTCTTAATCAAAACTTGCGCAAGCAGCGAAGAAGTATGTTCTTAAGTCAATAGTGTCAATAGTTTGAATCGTACCTAGCGCCGAATCCTTGAGTCCGATCTTGGTCTTGACGATCTCCATGACGTCTCGTGCGGTGGCCGATGGCTGGAACTCAACTGCGTGGTATTGGCCATCCATGAAGTGGAACCGTGCGTAGATCGGTCGCCGGTTGATCGTACACATGATCTCCTCACGAGATGGCGGCCATTGGCGCCGTCGGGTGCCCTGCGTCTTCAGCATGCACTGCAACGCCAAAAGAGATGGATTCCATTAGAGAGTTTGTTTTATGTTGGGATGTCAGTGGGCATAGACAAATCTAAGCTACCTAGACAACCTACGCAATGCTAAATAGCCCTGCCACAGTGATCGTGGAGGCTCGCGTGGTGGCGGGTCAATAGCTGTCAAAAATGTAAAAATTTGTCTGGGAAAAAGATAATTACGAAACGCCTGGCTTACCTTTTCTGCAAACCGAGCATATTTCCCTTCCTCGGTGACGTAGTCGGAAGCACACCGCTTGAGATGCGCCATGAGATATTTGCGTACGGGCTTGTTGGGCGGCAAGATGACGGAGCAGGCCAGCGAGAGTAGTGCCCAGTGTCGCAGATTCACTCGGGAGTTGGGATCGGGGTGGTCGGTGGTCTGCTTCAGGAGCTGAACATACAGCTCGGTGAGTAGCGTTTCTTTGCGCATGCAACGCTCCATCACCGTCTGGATCAGGTTCACATGCTCATCTTCCACACTGCGGACCGCATCACCTGCAAGGAAAAACGTTTGTAAAATTCATAAAAACCCTTTCATTTCTTCAATTAAAAAATAGGAATGCATCGAGTTGATTTTAAAGCAGTTATGGTTGGGCTTTGCATTTTTTTCAGACTGGTCAATAGCTGGCTGCTTGTATTTGGGTAACATTTCAAGAGAAAATTTCTGCTAAATAAATCTACAAGCAAAGATTAAATAACATGACTGTAGTTTATTGAGCATCAAAGTTCGAGTGAGAAGGTCCATTTTGGCACAACGAGATCCTCTGAGCTACCTTTCTGTGCTATTTTTATGGGAGAAAAGAAATAAACGTGTACCAAATATGAGTAAGCACACCCAAGCTGTGAGTCCCTTAAAAAAATAATCCCAGCACCTGCTTAAAGAGAACCGGGAAAGCGTCAGTTTTCATGTTGGGATTGCTTTTCGACAGCAGAATTTTCTTACTAAATAAGAAACCCGTTTAATCTTATAGGACCAGCTTTATGTCTCAACGTAAAAGATATCTTTGCTGTCTACAAACAGGATTTCCGCACGCCGGAATTGTATCCAAGCTTGTGAGCTGACATGCATCATTCCATCACTTTACTAAAAAGAATGAAACTATCCAATATGATAAGTAGCGTTTTCTTACCATTCTGCCCGAGGCCAGCGTAAGTGAGGATGATTTGGAACACTTGCAAGGCTACTTGTTCCTCTGCCTCTGCCAGCTTGCTCAAGCTCTGCGAGATTGGCTGTCTGCTAAACGCCCAATACCCGTACGAGAATCCCTTGAAAGTTTCACCGTTGTCCACTGCGTTTCCGTGCTCTTGTCGTAGCTTCTCCAGCCGATGCTTGCTCAATCTGTGAACGGAAATGGGGTGTTCAAAGTTTTGGAGATATGATGAAATGAGGAAATGCAATTTCTAAACCTAAAAATTGTCAAGCCACTGGAAATGTATGATTACAAACTTGCTTTACGTAATATGTGCTTCCTAAGCTTGTTAATAAATGATTAAAATAAACAAACTTAATTAACACATCCTTCTCATAATTACAGGCTAGATTTTGTGACCACTAGGACTAACACTTTAAGCACTCCGAGCAAGGCTCGCCACACCTACCCCAGTAAATAAATAATCTAACAAATCAAAAAGTGGAAAATTTCTTCTGGAACTTGTGACCAGCTGGATTGAAAACTAGATCAAAGGGGTAGAAGGTCTTGGCGTCTTACCTTCGGAGAGTATTTCGCAAGAAGTTTCCGCCTGTGTCTTGTGGTTTCCGCAGACAATCACTGTCTATCAACGTTCGCCGTGCGTTCACGAGGTTGTGGTACAAGCGGATCCGGTCTTCGTTCGTGATCGCTTTCACCTGAGGAAGAAACACATTACTTAGGACTTGTACTGTGAGCTGCCAGAAAAAATTTACTTTGGTGTTGTTTGGCAGATGTAAGGCAGACCTAACAATAAATTTCACTTTTTTCATAAAGTTCTACTCTGTTCGTTATCACTTACTAATAAATAATTCATTTCTAATTCATATTATAAACGTACCTACCTACAATTGTGTTACTACAGGAGATTAAAAAATTACCACAGGTAGTGTATATAATAAAATTATATCATAATCTTCATTTCCCACAAATGTATCCCATGTATCCCATAATTGTATTACTACAAACTGTATTAATATTTTAAATTTTGAGCAATATCAACGTTTAGTACTCTTTTCCCAATTCAAAATAACGAGAGCCGAAAAAGCATAATATATTAAATTTCATGAAAATACCGTGAAACAAACATGATAAAAAAGCCTTCATTTAATCTCTATAGTTCCAATTTCTCATCATCTTAAGGTTTTTGTAATCAACGTTTATTAGTATTCAAAGCTGATTAGGGAGGGTTGCAAAAGCATATACATAAAAAGACGTTCTCACTTTTCTGGTCGGGGCTTCGTTTTCGGTGATCCACGACGCCAGCGTCGGCCAGTAGCTGACGATGAGCGAGCCGATCTCGCTCTTCTGCGGTGTCTCGAACACGAAGCACTTGTGGCTCGTGTCAGGTTGCTGCCGCATCAGGTTAACCGTGAGGAAGCTGTCGGATGGGTCCAGGAAGATGGACTCAATGTCCGTGTAGCGATACTCGTAGAGAACAAACTTGTCTTCGGGCTTGATAAGCATCAGGCCCTCGCAGTTTACGCCAAGGATCAGGTTGTTGCCTGCAGAGCAGAATGGAGCGAGATTTATTTGACGTGTCGATTGGTGGGGAGGAAACGTTAAAAAGTGTGGCGAGGTTTTTTCGTTTTCTTTTGCTGGTTTCGTGCCATTTGCTTTGTGAATTTTGCAGTTACATTTTGTGTTATCTATATAGCGTTACTGCTATTAATGATTCTACAATGTTTTTACTTACTAAAAAAACTTTTTGTTTTAGAAATGAGTGACAGACATTAATATTTTTCTGATGTTGGCGCAATATTAACACTAAATGAGCCTTAAAACCATGCTGCCGTGGTCAAAATATTAAGATATTTGAATAATAGGTTATTAGGGCCCAAATATCAGATCAAAAACACGAATATAGAATATTACAAAGTAAGTCCACAATTAGCAGCTTCAGACAATTTGGCTCTGTTTATAGAACCTTTTCCTCGATGCTCAAAACATACCCCGCTCCCTCACACAGCTCAGCTCTAAGGAACTAACCGATTACAATTAATATCAAGAAACACGGCGTTAAACTGCCGAGGCTCACCATAAGACCAGTATCCCCGATAGGTGACCGGGAACATGGTGGTGCCGTAAAGGGGGTACTGCATCACGCACGAAAGGTACAACACTTTGGACGTCAGCTCTGGCCGGTTAGTTCCGTACTGAATGTGTGCTTGCGCTATGATGGGAATCTGAAACGGATTTAGTCAAGAATTCAGACAGCTGGACTAATGAGTGGTAATTAATTACAGGCAATGCTTTTTTGTGACGGTACTGCTCTGACTAAAGTTCTTCTGCTATGGTGTTCAGGATGGTACATTTTAGTCAAACAAGTTAGTAATAATCACTTTAGGCAGTATTAAAAGATCACATAATAATTTGCATGCCAGAAAATTGCTACATCTTCACGATACGCCCGTACCCCTGCAAAGTTGTAGGTCTGAAATGTTTTCAGAATGGTGGCCAAAAAATGGAATTTTGACTAGGGCAGCAAAATTTTCTGGTTCTATCAAGAGGAAGCTGATAGCACAGGTCAACTTTACATTGATTTATTTTTGGATGGCCTATGACCTAATAAAACCCATCTTTTCGATGTAACATACCCAATAATTTAAGATTCAAATCTGAATAACAATTTATATTATTTAGATTTAGATTACCAGATTATTAGAAAATCAGTTATGGCCCTGCGTATCAGCACTTATTTTTACTCATGAGGCCTCAACAGTCAAAATTGGCATACCAGGAGCTTATATTTGTACAAAAATCGCGCTTATTACAAATTAAGGTAGGTGAAGACTCAACGAACCCAATGCTCGTCGGGCCTGGTTCGACCGATGCGATATGGCAGGTAACTGTCAACGTCGGTGTAATAATCCAACCGGTTGACATCTTTGGGATTGCCGAGAGCAACTTGTGCTTGCAGGCCTGCCAACTGGAGGGCTACCTTTTCGCTCACGGGGAAGTCGTCGCACTGAAACGTTTCAAAAAGTTAGGTAATTCATACTCATCAAAAAATTTGAAAAAATGTATTCACTATTAATGTTATATACCTTAACAACACTGTATACTGCTTGTGAATACAACATGTTCACTTCTACTGGGTCCTGAGAAAGTTCTCGAGTCGTTCGGAAAAGTCTGCGCTTGAAGACGAATCTGTTTTCGCCGCTGCCGAGCGTAGAGCTGTTGCTTCGACGGCTCAGAGTCGGGAAGGAGGATGCTGTCGTGGCCAGCTTGCATTGTTTACTGGAAGGAAGATTTTGTTGAAATTTTTACATTTATTTGTGACAGTGTAAAAGGGACTAAGTGGAGTTGATCAGTAAATTTATAATTAATGAGAGAAAAAGCGTGCAAAAGCATGTTGATAAATGGTGTTATGCTGCTGTAACATTTCTCATAAGCTGTAGCTTCAGATCAATCTGTAAAAGGACATCTTAAGCCGAAATGTTTCAAAATGTTTTCCCCTTCACATCTAATACCTACCTTTATACGCCATAAATCTCAGAAGATTATGCGTAGTAATGCAAAAACTTCCACATTACTCCAATAACTTTTCAGTTTTTACAGATCTATCAAAGCCTAGAGAACTAGTAGATAACCGATTGAAAGTCTGCTCACATTTCCCAAGCTGCGATGACGTCGTATAGATAGTCGTGAGCCCGCACATGTTCCTCCCCATCGGGCCGGCTTTGGTAAATCGCCCAGCCTTCCAGATTGCGCAAGCCCAGCTTCTCGGCAAGCTTCCTTGACGCGTCGCTCGCCGTGTCCGTCGGGTGAACGTCGATTGCTTTCGTGCGGCCGTCGAGGAAGAAGAAGCGGCACACGATCGTGCCTAATCGACGCATGGCCTGAAAAGGAACGAGGAATTAGATGGGATTGCAATGAATAGACTCAGAAACCATATAGTTTATTTTTAAGCTTATTGAACGACCATATTCATAGTCATCACTAAACGCTAGTGGCAACCAGATTCCTCATTGGCTGTTGCTAAGCAAGTTAGGGCGCACTCACACTAAGTGATAGCTATGAAAACGGCCCATTGTATGAAAAGTTTAAGGCTAGGACAGTATAATTATTTAGGGTCGAATGCATGGTCTTTATTAAGTGTGAGTACTCTCTAAGTTGCTTAGAGACAGGAAGCTGGTTACCTTAAGCAAATTAGGGGAATTACGATGTGTTCCAGATGTATCTAACACAATGATACCGCAAGAATATATGAATAGGCAGGCATTTGTGTAGATATAACACTTCTGCCACCTACTTAAGTTTTAAATGTGTGATATTTTCATGGGAAGAATGTGAAAACTTACGGCGATTTCCACGGTGGAGGGCGGGTATTGTCTGCAAGAGACTTTACTATTCTTGCAGTTGTCCAAACACCAGACGACATATTGCCGGAGCTTTCCATCCAGCTGGAGGTTCTTCTTCAGGAAGCAAATAAAATACTGCAATACAAGAATTAGGAATGATATTATTTGTCACAAATTGCTTTAAATTAACATAGATTCACTAGGTTTTTCGTAAGTTTTGAGAGCTGATGTTGATGGTATTAGAATTGATGGCTGCGCTCTCTTTTATTTAGTGCTGAGTATAGATTTTCAGGGAATGGTGAATAGAGATATGTTCTTAAAAAAAACTGTAATAACTGGGTTAAACTGCTTAAAACTTAACTGACACTAAACTGCCAACGTTTCGCTAGCCCCGGTAAAGACTAGCCCCGATGAAGCTTTCAGAATAGTTAGCGAAACGTTGGCAGTTTAGTGTCAGTTAAGTTTTCAGCAG
>QKMV01003603.1:0-11240 GCA_003287335.1 Lednia tumana
TTGGTATTATATAAATTATTATTGTTTTCTCCAATTTTGTTGACAACCGAATCGTTTCACTGACAATCCGATTATAAAATGCAAAAAAATCCCACGTAAATCACTGTGCGTGCAAGTAAGGTCAGCTACTCAATTAAGCGCGAATACGAATTTCGTCACAGCGTAACGGTGACTAAAATATGATGACCAAGAGATAAATATATTGACGTAGGTTAGTGCATACAAAACACGACGACACACATCTCCTTCTCAGCTGCAGCCAAACAGCAACGGGCGAAATCGATTACAGCGTGCGGGAAACGACCTTATCCCTAGGAAAGGTCACGCCTCACGCCAGCCCCTCACTCGTTATTAGGGGATGATTTACAGTTCACACGAATTCAGCCAAGTTGTAATAACGCGATCGAAGTTATCCTGCTGAACAAGATCTACGAACGGTCACGAGTACGAGACGACTGAACTTTCCACGTCTAAAGTAGATGTGTAGGTGTCGTCTCGTTACGCCTGATCAAATGTCCAATTATCTGTACACGAAAGCCCCGAAGCAATATGTATCTCTGATTGCCAGGTGAGCATATTGACGTTACTAATTAGTGAATTACGTCACGAGCCTGCATGACGAGGCATCGACGGCGCTGCAACCACGTGACGTGAGGCATTGCTGCACGCCGTAATTGCCCGCAATGTGTGCCATTTCCTGTGTGTATGCCGCGCTCTGTCACCCCTTGTTGTCTAAATATGAACCAACTAGGCTCGATCATATCCAAAGCTATCTAAAAATATGCGCCGAATACGTACGAATACTTGCGATTGTATATGGGGGCTTAGAGTTACACGAAAGAATTTGAAGCTAAGGCTACATTGTCTTATAATCTTATCTACAAGCAAATTAAACAAATCGTTAAAAATGGATTCTAATACATAATTGTTGTGAAGAGTATTATGCTGGTATTGCTTTCCAGCTGAAATTGACTCTACGAAGTTTGGCGAGTTTTCTGGTCCCATACATTTACCGTACAGCTATAGGATGCCTGTGTGACATTTTGCAAGGATTGAATGATACTTATGTGTTTTACTGATCAATTTGCTCATGTGTGAAATTGTGTGAAAGCTGACTTCGCTAAGGCATACAGACTCTCAAACACAATTCATCAATGCAGCCAAAAGGCGCATGTCCCGCAATATGTGCGCTCCTCATTGTTTTTTAACCCTGGTGTTTTCTTTTTCACAGGAAACAACAATAAAAAAACCAAAGATTCGCACGAGTTAAGCGCCCCCCTGGCCATGCCCAAGACAGTCTACGTCAGGTCAGGTCAAAGTTGACGCCAGTTCGACCCAGTCCCAGCTCCGGTCTACTACTCACCCTCCTCAAAACGTTCCCCATTCTCCCTCATACCGCAAAGGCAGTGTCGGGTACAGGGCACTTCCCGTACACAAATCCTAACCGTATGTTTTGACAAGTACACCCACGCCACGCGGTACACCGACAAACGCCAACAGGGTAGCCCGTGTGCCACTGCCGTCGATGTCGCAGGTGACACCGAACTGGATTGTGACGGTAGCAAAGGCGGGGAACGAACGAAGAGCTTTCTGCGCACTGTCAGACGGGTTGGGCGCCGTGATCCATGCGCGAGTTCGAATAGGCTTCGGCACAATCGGGGATCAATTGATACCGACAACAATGCATGCAGATAAAGACTGTGAACGACTGCCGACACGACAATCGACTTAAATGTCGGAGATGCCATTGTGAATAATGATTGTTGCATTGTAAAGTCTTGTACTGTATCCGGCACGGTGATTATCTCGACTAAAGAAAAATATCTTACTCTAGCTTAGCGCATTACTGATACTACAGCCGTTTTAAGGTCCGCGGTCGATTTATTCGCCGTTCGTTCAGATCATTTTAGTCGAGGTCGTTTATCTGTTAAGTAATGAATTAAATGATTTGTAGGTATGTGATGAACGGGTAATAATAATTAATAATAAAAACATAATGAATAATTTTGTAAGTGATCGGCTCTTAGCGCGCTTAAGGCTATAAATAAGTTAATTGGTGTTATGATTAGATAATAGGAGCTTCATATGGGTTTCGAACCGGTTAATCTAGCGAGCGGTATTGGTGCAGACGGCTTATTCTAGTGACCTAAACTTCTCCTAGTTACATTATAAATAGTGCGTTAACTTTTTAAGATTAATGTATTCCATTTATGACATTCAATCATGTTTAATGTCACAAGAAATCACGATACTGTTGTAACTTACAAAGTTACAATGTTTGGATTGTCTGGGTAGTAGAGATTTTAACTTCCTAGTTTCTTCCCTATCTAAATCGGGATAGACACCGTGAAGTACGTATCGTTTTTAAGACATATTGGGGTTGATATGTAGGTGCTATTTCTGTCTTATCCTGCCACCCCTTGGCTTGGCACCGGGAGTTGAAAACTCGTAACAATGTTAGTGATCATGAGTGTGTTGATAGGAAAACAGAACCAGAAGTGGTGTGGCTAGAAACAGACGTTGATACCGATTATCTTCTGAGAAGCAGACATGGATCTTGAGGGCGTATTTTTCTGCGTGTACATATAATCTCAGGGCGGCAATGCAACAGTAGAGGTACGTTAGATTTATTATTGGCAATTTAAAGTTCGCTTGCCCGATTTAAGGTGGTGCGAGTGCGTGATAGGATGGAAGCCTCGCTAACAGGATGGCAGTTGGTGGGCGTCGTCAGAAACCGGAATCCAATCTTGGCCCAAATATTCAAGCTGCAGATTCGATTGGCGAAGACAAGGCACCGATACGTGTGAATGACACATTGACGTGGGAATCAAGCCAACTTTTAAAAAGACTGGACCAAGTACGGTATCGAATCTACTTTACTTTTGCGTCTCTACTCGGCGACAGAGTCACGTTACAAACAGAAAGAGAAAAAATAAAAGTGGTGGACGACAAAAAAAGTGTCTGAGATTTGACGCACAGAGGTTGTTCAACTTGTTTCTCGAATCTCGAGTCACTAATCTTAATCGCGACTTGTGCATTTGCAGACGGCTGATAAGTCGCCAATTGGAAAAGAGCGTGGAAAGGCCGCGAGCGCGACTGCATGGTCCGTTGCGTGGGGTAATGAGAGATGTTGGTCACGCGTGCCGACGAGGCAAATTATTGACTTAAGTATGCACCCGCAGCTCGCAAGGTCACTTCGCACATTGCGGACGCATATAAGCATGGGCCGGACATAATCAATATCACTGTCTTCAAAGATTAACACAATATTGGCAGTTAGAACTACCTACGCAACTGTAAATCAATATCTCCCTGGAGTTCAAAGAATCTCCGAGTTATTGAAGAAACAAACTAGCAAATTGTCCACGAACACGAATCGTTCGGAGATGTTTTGAGTTTGAATGTCTATAGTTGATGCACCGGCACAGGCATTTCGTAATATAAATGAACGTGTAATGACTTCAAAAAAATGACCGTACCTACTTCACAAAAAACAGTGACCGCAGATTAGTGACAGATGACTAGCACTGAGCGCAACTGCTCGAAACTTGAAATACTAGACGGAGAATATACAAGGCACACATAAGCCTGCACTCCACTGGTTTCACTAGGTTGCAAGACTGGCGATTACAAAGTACAAATGAGAAAAACATGTAAATTACAAAACATACCTTTGCAAGTAGCGGTAACTTGGACAATAACAGCAGCACAAATTAACACCTGTGTATATCGCACGCGTATTTGACACTAATACGTAAAATTGTCGGCACCTAACACTAGCACACTGTTAATAAACCTGATAATCAGCACGAATGGTTTGATACCGTGCGTGGACTTACAGAAAACACGAGTACTACGCAAATGACCCAAAAACCTACACTGTCTGACGTTTCTCCAGTCGGGATCAGCCTTGGTGACTGACTGATGCACTGACACGCCTATAATGTGCTCGTGGTCTCTTCAAGGTACCACGCCCAATTAAAAACCTTGATTACTAGAAAATCTGTTGATGATTGTGATTTTATCGTACGTATTGTAAACACCATAATAAATAATAATAGATGAGACTGTCAGCCACACGTTCAACTCGCTGCAGCCATGTCATCGACCTACAATACTACTAGCGCTATGACTCATACGGGAGGGAGGTACATTAACTTCTGTCGTCCAGCTGATCCCATCACATCATAGGTCAACTCAACAGTTCTGAAATAATTCAGTTTTTGTACTTATATATCTATTACTCTCGTCCTGCGGATCCTTCATATTGCAGATTGTCAACTTGAAAGTTCTGATAATAATTCGGTTTTGAGTTGGAAAGTAATTCGAGAAAATTCTTATTATCTGGTAAATCCAATAAATGATAGCTGCTGCATTTTTTGTTTTGTTGAATGCTTTTGACTCCTAACTTCTGTTGGTATCCAATGTCGTATTTTGCACATTAGTAGGTAGAAGCTGTGGTATTCGGTAGGTACACTTCTGGAAATTTACAACAGTCACTGAGAAGATAGACATAACCTGTTTCAATAATTTGCAATCCAATGAACTTGGATCTATCTTTTTTATTGCCCACTTTATGATTCCAGGAGTGTACCCACCTAATATTTAGTACTTTAATTATACTTCTCACATCCTTTATTTTTGTTTCATTGCAAAAGTATAGGACCATTCATTTTAGATAGATTAGATGCATGACTCCTGGTTACTGTTGTCAGCCATTGAGCTGTCCTATTAGAGACCGTTTTGATAAACTACTTACAGCTCCTACATTAGATGTTTCTCTTATTGTGTATTTATAATCCAGTCTAAACTTAACTTCTGCTTGCCAGTGGTTATTTATTCAAATTCTGTGAAAAATGTATTGTTGTGCCTTCTACTGGACACAGATGAGAGTATCAAACATTTACTTTTCAGAGCTGTCTTTCTTTGAGGGCTGGATGAATGGCAGGCAAAAAAACCCACAGGGCTTAAAGTTTGTTTTAACTACAGCTAAATGTGCCAAATATACAAAACTTGGAGAATTCAAGTAACTTTCAGAGAGTAATTGCTTCACTTTTTTTTTTTTTAAATCTTTTAACTAAACATGTTCATTGGGATATTTTCATGAATTGCAATTTCAATACAGTTTTAAAATATCAGAAAAATTAAATTTTCAAACAAATTTTGCCAGAGCATCAGTTTATCTGGTTTGACTACTGCCACTTTCGATAACGCTGAAGTAATTAAATTAAACTATGAATCGGAAGGATTTTTCCAGCTTCCACTCAACCAGCATGAAAGCTAATTGCTACAAATGAAATTTTCCCACTTGTCACAGTTTAATACTCTAGTCATTATCCAGCTTTAAAAGTTAAGAGTATATATATTTGCATGCTTGCTTACTCTATTTCCTGCCCCAGAACATAGATGGAACAAAAGCTGGGAGTAGGAAAATCACCTACCTTGCTTTTACTTGGAGTAACCTTGTTGTTGATCGAGAGTTTCTTAAAAGTGTTGACACACAATTCTTTCAATACAACGCGCTTGGATTGTGGGGACTCGCTGCGCTTGATAGTTGTAACCGCAACCCCCGGCAATGAAACACGTTTCGGATCTTCACTGCTCGAGCCAGCCAGTGGCAGTGACAGCCGATGGCTGCCTTTCTGGAAGCGTTCAGCCATGTTCTAAAATTTGCACAAGAGAAATTGAAAAGCATTAGGCAATGGGGCCAAATATTTTTAAAAACTTTCCAACTGCACTGAATTTTTTCAAGTCACAATCCCTGGACCTCTTGAAGCCGTAAGAGTAGAGGACAACTAGTTATGCCCACAGGGCCATGGTTCAGCACATCTTTTAGCAGTAAGTAGCAAAAATCAGAACAAGACAGTGTTTTACAAAATCATACTTTTATTGAAGCATAATTGATAAAATAGTTAAATAAACATCTTTTGATAAAAACCAAAACAAGATTACTGAAGGTACATTTTTGTTTAATTAAATATTTGGATAAACTATGTTCAAGAGCTCCGAGTCTGATAGGCCAAACTCAGGAAATATTTTGCTATTCAGGAATTCAGCAGCTGGCATTGCTAGAATAGTACCATCATTTTTTATCACATTTTCATTAACTCTTTCAACCTCACACAATGCTCGATTCAAGTCATCTTCATTCAAATCTCCCACAAAAAAATCATCAGCAGCTAAATGCTCTACATTTTTATTTACTGGATCTAAAAAGTTTGGATCACATTCAAAAAATTCATCCGAGTGTTCTAACAAATCATTTACTTGGGACAATTCTTGCTTGGTAAGTCCGTCGCACTTTTCGAATGCACCGGTAGATGCTGTACATTTAACTGACACACAGTCGACATTCTTTAGATTGAAAAAGCAATCACCCTGACTTGGGTTTTCAAGCTGTTCAAATTGTTTCATCGCTTCAACCATTTCTTGATCTGTAATTTCGGAGCAA
Source organism: Lednia tumana (assembly GCA_003287335.1). Lineage (NCBI taxonomy): Eukaryota > Metazoa > Arthropoda > Insecta > Plecoptera > Nemouridae > Lednia > Lednia tumana. The sequence goes on from QKMV01003603.1 coordinate 6,452, forward strand.
AAGCGAGTAGTGGAGGAGCTTGGTTTACCGATAGCTTTAAAGGGTGTGATACTGGTATGTGCGTTAGAGGATAAAACCGACTTTTCTGCAGCATTTACTATTTGGTCCAATTCTTCATCTGCGACATCAAAATCTTGAAAATCTGACTCCATGGCATTATTCTCTGCTGTTCCCAGCCCTGATTCTATATTGCTATACAACAGGGCTATTTCATGAGGTAATTTCAGTTCATTCGACCTGTAGTCTGCACAATCTTTATCGAAGCATTTTTGAAAGTATGTAGCACGGCCTATATTAACAACATATTTTATGTTATTACTACGATGTTGTCGCTGAATGTTTCCGCAATAACGGTATGCGACTATATCGTACACAAGATGATTTGATGAGCTGAAGTAATAACATCGATAGATTCGACCTGGCATAACTAGATTTGAAATAAATTTGTCTATTTGGGGATGCGGAGAATTCACAAGATATGATCTGTCGTCTTCGATATTATCTTCAGATTGATGCAGAGGCTTCAATTGGCTTCTTTGAACAGGACTGGCATTAGTACCACACAACAGCAGTTTAAAATCTAGGCAGTTAGGTGGGAAATGTGTTAACAACGAATCAAGAAATGTGTCGAGTGTTTCACGTCTTGAACATTTGTAGTCATTCTCAAGGCTAAGCACAAGATGTGCATTCTTATTACGTTTTGTGGATCCCAGTAAGCGGAAATGTCTGTTTTTAGTGTAGACCGACTCATCACAAAACAAACCCGTTTTACCCTTTCTATCAATCACCACTAGTTCATGTAGGTCAGCAATTTTCACAGTGTTCTTTATATATGCATTGTCAAAATCAGGTGGGTAATTGCTGTTGTATGTTTGCTTCACCCAATTCCTAATTAAGCTACAAATGCTCTGAACAAAATTTCCAATCTGGTAATTATCTCTAAAAGCTGCATTTGGAAGCTGGTAAATCAAATGATGGCTGAATTTTATATCGGTCGTCGAGTCCAAATCCATGATGTTACTTCGGTCAGTAAGAAGGTTAAAAACACTCTTCAAGAAGTGCTGGATAATATAAATAAATGTGTTGATCATTCTTGCCCCATTTTTTCCAGGATTGTATTCCTTTTCAAATTCCAAGTCAAAATATAGTTTACAAACGGCTCCTTCTGGAATAATTTCGTATGAACACCTATCTTCAGGGGCTTTCTTCATATCATGATACCAGAAAACAATTGGATGGGCTACAAGGAAAATGCGATTTCCAACAGATTCTTGATACACAAATGTCATTAGCTCGCTTCTTCTCAATCGGGCAAACTCGAGTGCATCACACTGCTTGCGAAACACTCGCCATGTTTGGGAAGGTCCCAATAGCGAAGTGTATTTAGATGGTAAATTTCTTTTCCAAACCACATACTGAGGTTCATCTTTCAATGTTTTATGTAATAACTTGTCAAATCTGAGAGCGTCTCGGACCTTAGATGGGCCGTAAAATGCCATTGGAGACCATGTTTTTTCATTGGATGTACAACAGGTAGGCGCAGTTGTCTTGTTTGCCATTATCCTGGGTTTCTGCAGACAAATTGTACTCCATTATCTTTCATCGAAACGCTTAAGGACCCATCACTATAGGTACAAATTTATAATATTCAAACGTGTATGACTTCATTTGACTGATGAATCAAGAATGAGTACGTTAACATGGGCTTGAATATACTATATATGACACTATCGGACCATAAATGGTCATCCCGTGTCCATAGTTCCACTACAAAGCAATTCTTATCGCTAATAATATGAGCAGGACTATGACCCCTTACGTTGTCCCATGAATATCAACGTGAAAGAGGATGTTGGGAAATTAGGAACGGGGTTCGAGCGGCACGTGTGTATCACTGAATATTAGACCTACCGGCGCCCGATAACTATCAATATAGGAGAAGTGATGAATCGAATTTGCGCAAACAAAAACGTACCTTACAATGCAGACCTTCTTTTTGTCACATTCGTTGTCACATTCGACTCTGAGTGTAGACGGCACCGAAAAGACGCGATCTTGCAACGACCGTTACAATAGTGTTCCGCTCCCGCCAACTGCCAAGCGTAGGTAGCGCTAGTATCCCAACTTTTAAATTCTGCCTCGTGATTGGCTGAAGAGAATTTGAATTCTTAGTTAAAATTGAAAAACTCTACAATGAAATTATAGTGTTCTGAAATGTCTTCTCTTTCAGGGTAAATGACGTGGCAAAAGACCAAAGAAGTTCTCGCTAAAGATTTAGAAATTGGAAATGGAAAAAAGATTGGATATCTACATCCCTGTTTCATTGTCGCCGAAGTCGGCCAAAACCATCAGGGCAACATCGAAATCGCGAAGCAACTAATAGTTGCGGCAAAGGTAAATCTTTTCTTCTTTCTATTTCAAACTATAAAAATAATTATGTTTGGTAGATACTGAATGATAGATCGTGAGTGGTAGTATTGGTGATGGGTACTATAGTTTGGAAGGTACCTTTTTTAATTTGTAGGAGAGTGGGGCTGACTGCGTAAAATTCCAGAAAACTTGCATCAAGGAGAAATTCAATGCAAATGCTCTATCCCGGCCCTATGCAAGTGAGAACTCGTGGGGAAGTACTTATGGAGAACACAAGCGACACTTGGAATTCTCCTTCGACCAGTTCCAAGAGCTGCAGGAATATGCACAACAAGTTGGCATTCTCTTCACAGCTTCCGCCATGGATATTGTATGTGCACAATGAAATTCAAAATAATAACCGGCAGTTATGTCATTTTACTGGCTTACATATCAATGCTATAATAATGGTTGTATCTTGTAGTGTGTCTTAATCCAAAATGTTGATTAATTTTAATTGAAGCAAAGGTGTCTAAGCCAACCAACAATGAAAATGTAATGTAGGTACAAAAGAAAAATTTTGGTCGCAAAGTTTCAGCCATCAAACCCTCAAACATTTTTACATCATGACTTAATTTTACAGCTAGGATAGTTGCAAGGTTTATACAGGTAGTATTGTATGAACCTTGGGATGGTTGTGCACAGCTCCTCTTTTGACATCTAAAATTGAGCTACTAAGAAGTGTTCTACCCTACAAAGTTGGCAAACTTTTAGCATTGGGAGGATGGATCTTCTCAGTGTTAAAAGTTTGCCAACCTAAGCAGGACAATACTATAGTTACATATATCTACTTTTGAACAGACTTCCGTGGATATTTTGGATTTACTGGATGTCCCCTTCATCAAGATCGGTTCTGGAGACGCTAACAACTTTCCCATGCTGGCTTACGCAGCATCCAAAGGCAGACCGATGATTGTTTCCACAGGTTAAAAAACCTCCAAATCATGCCGATATTGAAAAGTGTACCATATAGGATATTTACGTTTGTCTCTCTGGCTCCTCAGGCATGCAGGAGATGACCACTGTTCAAGAAATCTACGGCACGCTGCGTTCATCTGGAGCCAGCTTCTGCCTGCTTCACTGCGTGTCCTCCTATCCCACCCCACCATCCGACGTTAACCTAAATGTTCTCGAAACATTCCGGCAAGCATTCCCAGATGTTCATGTTGGATACTCTGGCCACGAACTGGGAACTGCCATCTCCGTAGCAGCAGTTGCGATGGGTGCTAGGGTAAGCTCTACGGCCTACACATTTTTCTCGTAGAACGTGGAAATTCTCACATGTTTTTCAATTTTGTATGTTATTATGAAGGTCTGAACAAAATGTTTAAACATACTTTTTCCAATTGTATAAATGATAAGCTTTTAATTTTTAAGAGAGTTTTGACTCTCATAATCGAATTTATTGAAGTGAATTTGTTTTACCACTCAAAATCATCACTGGCCATATCAAATGTTTGAAATAGATGCAAGTTTTCAAATTTAGATAGTTTATAATAAAAGAGTACATGCTACCAGCTATAATTTGCCAACAGGTGCTTGAGCGTCACTTGACTTTGGATAACAGCTGGAAAGGAAGCGATCACGTATGTTCCTTGACACCCATTTCTTTCCGAGCTCTTGTTGAGCAAGTCCGGGTGGTGGAACTAGCTCTAGGGTCAGGCGTTAAAAATTTCCAGCCATCAGAGCAACCCTGCTACAATAAACTCGGTAAATGCCAGACATGAACGCAGCGATTCATCATGAAAGCTAAATATTTTCTTGAAAATTTACTTGTTCAAATGTTTTGTAGGAAAAACTCTGGTGGCATCTCAAGCCTTAGAGAGTGGTAAGACAATAGAGGCACAAGATCTCAAGGTGAAGGTAGCTGAACCCAAAGGCTGGCCAGCCGAGAAAATATACGACTTGATAGGGAAGACTCTGAAGAGAAGCGTTCAAGATGATGCCAGCATTATGCTTACTGATGTTTATAAAAAATTTTAATTGGTCTATACATCCAATTGAAATTTTTTGTTATCGTGCTCAAAAAATACCATTCATGATTTTTGGTGAGCATGAAATCTCAAATTTACAATGGAACTTTCCAACGTTTTTTAGAAAATAAAATCCAATTCTTTGTCTTTCCAGATTGCTATTTCTTATTTTTTAGCACTTTTAATAATGTAAGGTTTTGTATACCTACATATCTTTCTGCTATGTCAGTCCCCACTATTTTTTTTTTAATTCGTGTGCTGTGCCGTGGTTGTATTGATGAGATGATGCTGCAGAAATAACAGGTATGTAGCTTCTGATGAATGCAGATTACGCTATTACTTTTTTGAGACTCATATCTCCTGACTAATTTCAGCACTATAGTTTTTAAAAAAACTGTTAATAACTG
>QKMV01003604.1:0-11236 GCA_003287335.1 Lednia tumana
AATTTATTAATTTATTTGATAACAATCAACTAATAATCGAAATTCTATTAATTCAACATTTGAGGATCCGGAAATAGTCGTTTGAATCTTCTTGGGGTTTGAATCTACTGGTCTGCAAATCTTGTACTCACCTCCACGGTGAGCGTGCCCGAGACCTCGTCCGTCTCGTATGGCCGCGACTGCAGCGAGATGATCTGTCGCTGGTTGGGGTTCACGAAGAGCTCCTCCACGCCGACGATGCCCAGCCCGAGGAACTTGGTGCCCGATCGAGCGCCCCGATCGTAGATCTCAAACAGCAGCTCAGCCGTGTAGGCACTCACGTCGCTGGGAGAAAAACACGTGTGATGCTAAGGTTTTTGCACCAAACGTCAACCGTGTTTTATCTACCTTTAATGCACACTTTGTATCAGAAGCATAGATGGAAGTGGTTTGTAGCTTAATAATCTTGATCCTTGAATTACAGTTCATTTGGACTAATAAGAGCAACTTCAATTGCTCTTCCCAGTAGCAGTCGATGCGGCTTTAATTTCAGAGGAAAGGATCGCCTAAGTCCAACGAGGATTTGAACAATGGTCTCTGTAATGCCAGTGTAGCCATCTTTAATTTCTATTACTTATTATTCCTAAATTTGGATGTCATTCTAGCTCATAAAATGTTTCCCCATTCCCTACACTGAGATTTTTCATTCAAAAAGTTCACAAATTGCACTTAAAATACCCGGAAAAATGAAACATTCCTGCAGCAATGTTTCAATGCTTTAAATCTATAATGCCTATTGTATGTTTATGTATGTCTATTGCTTACAATCTAGTGCCAGAATTTTATTCTAAATATAGGGTGAAGGTATGCTAGACAAGAGAGGTGAAAATTAGTGGGTATAACCTCAGCACTCCAAAATTGTAGATATTTCCTTTAGAGTACACAAGCAGAATTGAGACTGGCCCCGGTGGTTTGGCTTACAAGAGGAAATGTTCGTTCCAGACTGGCGAGTTGGTCTCCTTTACGACAGACGTCTGATTCTTCTGCGGAGGGTCGTCCATCTCCACCACACAATAAGGCTCCGTACAACCTGCAAGAAAGTCGTGTTGCAGCGGAATCCAAATCTTAGATCCAAACCTACAGCAAGTTAGCAACAGGGTACCCATCTGACGGTTTTCGGCTCGAGTCCTCGCCGTGACCGACCTTTTTGAGATCCAGGCTTACCTTTCTTTGCACCGAGGCCGTTGGCTTTTATCACTTTCACCAACAAACTCCTATCACCGTCGCCGCTTGCAGTCTTGCCTGGAATGGGCGAGTGGGAACCCTGCAACTGAAAGCAAGCGTTGCCCATTAAAACGTGCTGCCGCATCCAACAAATACCAATGTGCTTAAAATAAAATGAAAATTGGATTCAATTTAAGTCACCGTATACTCCTACTACTATATTGCTGTAAAAATACAGTGAATATAAACACATATTTCATGCCAAAGTACCCCATACGAATGAGATGGCAATGTACACTCTTAAGATTGTTGTAGTATAAAAAAAGCAACAAACCACCACTCAGACTATTAGCATTAGCACTAAAAACATCGTCTTATCCCAATTTTTAGTTATTACTTCTTTTAGTTATTATTTGTTAACTACCTTACCAATGAGCTCGAAATTTACGCTTATAACATGCCAAAATAAATACAAGAATACAACAGCTTTAATCGATAGGTAAGATTTTGATTTAATAAAGAAGAGAAGTACATTATTTGACACTTATATCCAGTGGCGGTCCGTGGGATACAAAAATAAAAAACGCACAGTTAAATTTTACCCCCTAAGGTAGCTTTGAATTTTTGTTAGCTCGTAAATGTCTTGGGGGTATGCTGTTATTCAGTGAGATTTCGTGACTTTCAAACTTCCCGCCTAGCCAAGACCGTATAGCTGAGTAACATCTTTCACTACAACTAGCGCAGAGGATGTGAACACATCTTTACGTAAACTACCAAGGGATTTGAGCTATGAATAACTTTGAAACCAAGAGATAGCTCCAAGTGCAAATTCTTTATTTTTACTGCCGTCGCTCAGCCTGAAATTCCGATAAGGAGTAGGCCTTCGAATTTTTTTAAGGACGCGCTCATCAAAGCCCCATTTAGCAACTGACAAATCTATCAATTCAGCCACTAAATACGATATTCAGCTCGCAATCGCTACACAAAGGTTTTTAAATAACGCAAACACAACACTCACGCCCAACGTTAACAAAACAAACTAACTTACACTGAACCAAAAACAAGACAAAAATAACGCACTGGACTCAAATAATACAGTCAGTAAAAATCACGCCCCCATTTTAAAGAAACTTTCAATTCTAAGTACAAAGTTCGAGACTGGTCCGTCATGTTCGAGTGATTTACGATAGCTGGCTGCTTGAAGGAGACCTGGCCTCATTTTAAATTATAGTTGACTGTCTCCCTTTGCTCTGCGCATCATGCAGATGCCCTAAATCATAGTTGTGGCCCGTCTTTGACGTAGAAACCGATCTCGCAACCATGAGCGTTGAGAGCGCAACTCGAGATCATTGTGCAGTGCTTGATAATCAGGAGCTACACAAAGCTTTGCAAGATATGAGAAATTAGACATTGTCAGTAAAGACTTGAAACTCCCTCTTCCTCTTTTCTTTCCTCTCTTCTTTTGATGGCAGCCACGCTGCTTGTATCAACATCTTGATTCAGATTTCATAAATTTTAGAAAAACTGCCGCACATTGATGGTAGCATTTCTCCATTTATCTAGATGGTAGTGATCCTCGTACGAAATATCTAGTATAACCTTGTTACCTACCATGGAGTCGTAGTGCAGTGGCAGCACGTGCGCTGGTGGCGGCGCCACGGGCCGCTCCAGCCGAGGGCAAGTGGCATACTGGCCGAAGTTCAGGTGCACCGTCGTGTTGCGCAGGGCGACCACCACGATGTCCGTGATGACGTCCTGCAGCTGCTGCTCGTCCAAGTTGTTCTTGATCGCGCCCACCGGCGCCAGCGTCACCTTGATCTGAACACACAGCTGCGGTCACTGGGGCCGTAGGTAGCAATAATGCCAATTGACGGGGCCATACCAACAATGCTGGAGATATTGGGCAATGTGAGTATCTCACACATATTATTCTTTGTTCACCTTGATCTGAACACACAGCTGCGGTCACTGGGGCAGTAGGTAGCAATAATACCGATTGACGGGGCCATACTAACAATGCTGGAGATATTGGGCAATGTGAGTATCTCACACTTATTATTCTTTGTAAGGGACTGGAACCAAAACCAAAACCAAAACTGGGAAAAAAAAGATATTTGTCAACACCGAAAACTGAATTTTTTTTATTTGAATGTCCAAAGGACAAAACTAATAAACCATACGTATTTGGTGGTTTATTTAGGTCTATTTCGGTTAATTTTGGTTCTTAAATAGCCCTGAAGCCACTAAAAATGTTTTCCATTCAAATTTTCCAAGCCAAAATTTATAAATTTACCAGCCTTAACAAGAATAAATCGGTTCAAAGGATTTACAAAACCAATATCTTGTTGAAAGAACAAAACAGAAATCAAAATGGGAAAAACAAAAACTAAAACCAAAATCTCAAACGGTTGCGGTTCCTGCGAACAACAATGTTTATGCATACTTCACATAAAAGATCACATATATGTGTTTTTGTGCCAGTAAACATAAATTAAATTAAAATTCGAAGCATACAATAATTAGCACACAAAAATTACTGTAAACAATAAACACTCAAGGACTCTGCTCCGATATTTCCTTTTCGCAACGTTTTTGACGTGTTCGAGTATTCATCTTGCGGCAGCCGCAGGCTGGTTAACTTGTAACTTGTACGTTAGTAACTTATGACTTCCAGAAGATGGACATGCGCATACGTCTTGAACGGGAAAATCAAATACCAGAGCAAAGCCGTGAAGAGTTTCTATAAAATTTTGCTCTGAAACTTTTCAGCATCATAAAAATAAACGGTTGTCGGTCACCAGTGTTGAATAAGAACTTAGTAAAAGTAACGCTTTGTAAAGTGTTTCTTTTTCTTGGTGGTGACTCTCACGAGGAAATGTTCCTTTATACTGAGAACTTACATATTAATAACTAGTCGGAAGCAGTAGTATTAATCAAGAATTTCGAAGGAACTTTAATAAGAACTAACTTTCTTGCGAGGAACTTCTAAGTTACCCTTTTTCCTGAGAAACTGGAACTTCACTTGGTTCCTTTTAAAAAGTACCTTACCCAAGAGGACTAGTGCGTACAAGTACCTCAGGCCAACCGTCACACTTGACGTCGGCTAGAAGCTTGTCGGTGGCGCAGCTGACGCCGAGCCGCGCTCGGAAGCGGTTCACGTTGACTCGGTAGTGCGACACTTCCACCTTCTCGCCGCGCTGTCGGAACGCACGCAGCTGCAGTAGCGGCATTGCTTCGCAGTCGCACGTCATTGTCTAAAGCAGGCACGGAAAGACAGGTTTGAGTCCGGCATTTAAACATACGGCGCTAGCATGCTGCTGTGTGCTGAAGAATACTGATGATTACGATAAGACATACCGAGCAGAGGCGTCCGCTATACGGATATTTTTGAGTAAGCAAGCTAAAAGTGGCCAATGGCTCCCCCACCCCCCTTCACCCCAAAAAATCACAAGGTTTTCGTAGATGGGTAAGAGGATTGTGAATGGTCGGCTGTCCTTAGAACTACCGTATGCTCAAGCATGGAGAGTGACTTGGGTATATCGGTTTAGAGGTTCAGTAACTGGCACTTTTTGTACCCCAAAAATGCTCAAATGGCTGTGAAAAAAATCTGCGTATTGAAAAAGGATAAATAGTGGCACCTGACTGAACCATGACTCATTGATTCGCATAGCCTAGCCTCAAATAATTCTCAAATATTGCTTCAATGAGGTACTTTAGAAAATGCATCACTCTAACTACATTCAAAGATTTGGACAGCAAGTTATGTCAGGTACCCTTATTTACTCCTCATCAATGAACTGATTTTTTTTTTAATAATTTTAGTTCAATTTTTAGGACATACAAAATAAACATACAAATTTAGGTCAGATCAGGGAGCGCAAACTTTTACAAACATGCCTAGTCAGCCGTGCTATCTGCCCTCTTAATTTTATTGGAGGACAGTGTGCAATAAACACTTGGTACAGGACATCACTGAGTGAGGAACATAGGTATGTTGGTGTTTTAAAGCAAACTAAAATTGGTGACCTCGACGGGGATTTGAACTCAAGGCCCTCCGTAATCCCAGTGCAGCCGCATAGCCACTATGCTACTGAGGAGAAAAATTGAAGTTGCTATTTTTTTCTTCTATTTTTGTCCATATAAACTGCAATTGAATGAATCCCAAGCTAGAAGTCGCTGGACTGAACTCAGAACCATGAGTGGGATAACTTCAATTGTTACCCTCGGTAGCATATCGCAGTCAATGTGGCTGCTCTGGAATTGCGGACGATTCGGGTTCAAATGCCGGTTTAAGATAACCATTGTGTTGATAGGCCTTAAACCACCAATAATAAAAAAAAATCAAATGCTGGTTGAGGTCGAACATTTTAGTTTAATCTAAAATACCAAGACTTTTTTAGTCTAGCCCCTCCAACCCCTAAAACCTATCACCCTGACGAGAAAGGGCCAGAACAGTTAATTCGGCGCAGCAAACAGGTGGCTAAAATGCTAAATATGTAGTCACTGTCAAGTGTATTTTTAGGCATTTTTTTTGGAGATGTGGACGTGTCAATTATTTGTTACATATTTTTGTACTATTTTTAGGGCTAGTAATTGTCTAAACTTCTGTCAGTATATATTATCTTCCCAAACACGCAGTGGTGTCACCGTGGAGTCACCATGGTAACTGACAACCAAGCAGGTTTCCATTCTGTTTCCAAGCTGTTCGGAGGAGAGAATACACTCTATTTACTGGGAGAGCATACAATTCCACTAGGGGCGATGGTGGCAGTGAACACAGGAAGGTATGGCTAGAGGGCCTATTTTGTGGGTGTAACGCAGTATGCTTTCTCATAGAATAGACTGAAGTTAGAAGGAGTTTGGACATTGTAATACCGGCCGTAAAGCAAATTTCAAGTTAGTAAGAGTTCGTACCTATTGATAACGTATCGGCTTTCAAATGTATCATTTTGGGCGTCCCCTTCAAAAATGTCCGGGTCGTCTGCCTACTCTGCGTACCCGTGGCTGACGCCCCTGTTGCATGAGAGGGGGGATTTGACAGCGCTACAGAGCAAACAGGATAAGTGAATTTATAACTTATCTTACACTAACAGTCAATTTCTATGGAATGAAGTATACTTTACCTACATTCTAAAATTACGTGGTTGTTTTTAGTGTTCTTGTTAGGAACCTCCTCTTTTGCGATTGCTCTATAAACCCGATGATACTTGCATAAGCAGAACAAGGGTTTTGGGAAGGATAGAAATGAATACCCATCCAACTGTAATCCAGAGAAATATTGCTGAACTTCGGTGCAATGGTGGGAATCACTGACTCAGGATGCCTCCACTATACCCTATAAGAAGAGCACTCAAATTCAAATATGCTACCCAAATATACACAAGACCGCTGGCAGACCAGAAATTGTGGTTAGAACTTTAGCGTTTACGTTTACTATCGCGGATTTTTACTTCCGGCCTGTTCATGTTACTGCGCTTGGAAGGGTGTTCCATAACTCATTAAATCTGCAAAATATAAGCAAAATACTTCCATTCCCTTTTGTGTGATAGATTTTATACAACAACAGCATTCTTGTTACGCAAATACATTTTACTATTTCTGGTGCAAAGTAGCTTGCAGCTATTTGTCATTGCTGCATTCAAAAAATGTTGATTGTACTATTGAGAGGTCTTGTCATAAATATGAAATAGAGAAAGGATGGGAATGGGCATGCTGTTCTGTAGTGTTTTGCCCATGGGCCTCGGGCATTTTTCTACCAGAAGACTTTTTTTTTGGTGCTAAGAATGTATTTTTAGAAATTTCAAAGACAAAAAAAATCAAAAATTCAATCTCAACATTTTCTACATTTCATTTCTCTTAACTTTACTATTTAAATTGAATCTGTAATGCAGCGATCAAAAAATTGAAATATCGCAACGGTTATGTATGCGCTTATTTTATGTATATTTTGGGTCTTGGGTTGAGACGAGTTAAGATGAGGATCCATCATAGTATACCAACATGTCCAAGGGGTCGGATGTATGACTATCTTGTCCTTGGAGCCAGGTGTCGAGTTGCTACCCAGAGAGCAGGGAGGATAAAGAGAAGGGAAAGAGGGCGTGAAGGAAATGAGTACACGTCTGCAACGGCGACGCCGGAAGGTCGGGCGTCGCGTCGGCCGTCGGGACGCTGAACGCCGCACTGCAGTCACCAAACATTTCTGGCACGAACCTCGGCTGAAGCCGAGACATCGCGCGGCTTTACAACCAAATTTTGAAGTAAATGAACCATTTTTGGTATAACGTTACGGAGCAGTTAATTTGTGGTTTATTTTAATTGGGAATTAGTGTAAGTATTCGCAAAAGTGCTAGTAGGTACTAGGTACCATATCACACAATTGAATCAATACTTCAGGCAGAGGTCTACGAACCGAAATCGAGTACGGTTCCGATTCCACTTCTGGTCTTTCAGTACGATGCACGAATAACAATGTCCATAAAAACTGATTTACAAACTGGGTTTGAGTGCTAAATCCACTAAAACTAAGTTCACTGTTAACATCTTCAGGCCCTTGGGGTAATCCGGTTCATCTCATTGGCGTCTTCATTTAAGACTTCGTGACTTCAGACTTGCTGAGACACAAGTCTAAAAGATTAAAATTTTCATTTCGAAAATACACGTGACATAGGACTCGAAAGTGGGCGAGATGTCAGATGCCATTGAGTAAATCTGTTATCATTCAATGCTCAGGCATTTGTTGCTTTGTAATACAATTTGGCCACATTCGTTAAACTAGATTACATTGAGATTTGAGAAATAAAACTGTGTTCACCTTCTATGACCACATTTTGATTGATGAGGTACGGTGTAGAGCGGTGGATAGCTATGATTTTTCTATAACTACAAGGCAACAGAACAACACAGCGCGCATTACAGAACGGTTCACGACATTTAACTATATATTGTTATAACCTCAAAAAATGTGACATAAGATGATGACTCAAACCCGTGCTTTGCAAATGGGTACTCCTTTGCTGAGCTACCGTGCCAACGACAAGATCGAAATGACAAGATGAGCTGCTATAGATTAGATCTCAACATTTGATTTGGCAATGTGACCAATTTCTTGTGCTTCTTTTTCTACTGGGTATCCAGTACTATATTAGTCATCACATTCCAGAGATCCCCGACACCTTGGCCTTTTCTTGGCCGTGATATCGGAGAGTGAACCGGGGGATGTTGTAAATCCAACCCTTGGCAATCACGTGGCTCCGGTCCGACTTAGCGCGTTTGGTTTTTCGAGGCCTTATAGGCGCAGATAAATTTAGGCCCCATATTTCCCCGGCGCTTGCGATGTGGTTTCACTTTTCAGTAAAGATTGTGTCGAAAGGGACAAAATGGGGGCGTTTGGGGATGCAGGCCCCAATAAAAGTTTGTATTTAGGCTATTTTTGAGCACATCTACGCGTTTGAGGTAAAGTTGGGGCCTGCTATTGAAATTGGGGTGATCGAGATGTTCAGACCTGCTTCCTTCTGGTACTAATATAAGGGTCGACAATGTCCAAACTTCTTCCAAACTAGTTTACCCTCCAAACAACTTAGAAACAGATTGGTTCCCAAGAACTGATTGGTTGTCACCATTGTTACCACAAGATTGTTCGGAGGATACCACATTTTGGAAGAAGTTTGGTGATTTTAATACCACAATTCAGACAGAAAGTAATAATTCATAACTACAATTTTGCCTTTATAGCTACAAAGTTTGGGTAGCACTGTATGGACAACTGGCCCTGTGGCATGCTGGTATAGTAGCGTCAGTGAATAAAAGGGTGATGAATGATGATGAACTTAACAGGCAAGGAGGAAAACCCGATGCCGGCACTTAGCCTTCCTGCCGAAAACACCAAGGAGGCCACCGCTTAACGTCCATTCCGAAGGACGGTATAACTCGAACATCATAGAACTCCTCCACTTACCCGTACTGTCGAGATGTTGACGGCAAGGGTAGTGAAGCTGCTGCACTAGTTTCAAACCACCCAACCTCTCTCCCGAACAGAAATGGACGTTGGTATTCATTTTCACCCATCCAACCTTTGGTCCATCGCACTGTTGCTTAGCTTCGGTGATCTCACGAGAACCGGTGTATCCATCACGCCAAACTATTCGGTGAGCATGTAGGTAAGGTGGAGGGACACATGGTCGGAAAAATCCCCTCAATTTGAAAATTATATTAATTGCGAGAGCTAAGCCGTAAGTGGCATTCACTAAACTTGGTAAGTCCTGGAGAATCAGGCTTTCAAAAAAAATTGCTCGGATTTTTATCCATACGATTTTTTTAAATGGGATTTCAATGTAAAAAAATAATATTCGCTGTACTCAAAAGTTGTAAAAATAAAAATTCGTATTTTTTTTTCTAAAAGCGTGGAACATTCTTTAGTAAGTGTGATGATGCTGCAACTTACAGTTTAGCTGTAGTAATTAATAGAATCTTCAAATCGGGTGTATTTTTCCCCCTGTGTATGAAGGTGGAGGGTCACCTTAAAAAGAAAGATGGTTGACTCGTTGACTCACCACGACGTCGTTCGGAGAGCACTCGGAGAAGACGTTGTTGAGCGCAGGCGGGTGTGTCTCGGGCAGCACCCTCACGAACTCAACGCCTACCCCGTGCTGCAACACAACAAGCGAAAGACGGCGCTTATTCACCGATTTGCACTGCATTGACAACTGGCCTTTGGGCACTGGTCTTTTGGCGCTGGTGAACGAAAGGTTGACAATGAGTTAGATGATAAACTTATAACAAGGGAAGAGGCTTGGAACGAACCGGCACGTAGCCTACTCCTGTCGAAGTACACCGAGAGGACCACCGCGTAACGTCCTATCCGAAGGACGGCACAATTCAAACAGTGCAGGATTCCTCCCCCCTCACCCCAATAATTCTTGCTTCGAGAGGTATGCTAGCAAGTAGAGTGAAACTGTTCTAGTAGCAATAGCATCAAACCCTCCAAGCTCATGGTCTTGGGATGAATGGTCAACGATTCAGCCTGTGACCTAGCGCGATGTTGCTTAACTTCGGCGATCTCACGAGAACAGATGTATCCAACATGCCAAACCATTCGGTAGAACGTGGGTTGCCTGGAAATATGCCGACGGCATGGGCTGTCAGATACCTAATCTGGGGAGCGATTGGGTAAAACTGTCGAAAAGGATCCCTCTATTATCTACCAGACATAATGCGTTTTGTGCAGGTAGATAACGAGTGACATCTTTGTCGAAGATTTTAAACAATTGCCCCTCTCAGTCTACTTAAGACAGTTACCAACTACTACTACCAACTACATGGTCAATGTAAAATGTAAGCCTGTTTTCTCTGTTACATCATGGTCCATCCGAATGGTAAGATCTTTGAGCATGTGGTCTATGGACATGTGTCATTTTTGAAGTATATTTTCTACGTCGGTATAATCATTTTCATTTTGGGATTCGAGGTTGCATATTATTCACTCCTGCACTATATTTCGACCTCCCTGAAGCCAGCCCCTCACTCATCAGCCGTGACCACGGTCCCTTACGTCCCTGGGGAAATCACGGAAATTCACAATAAGGGTAGCCGGTCACCGGTCACCAGGATCGAACCTGAGATCTAACGAATAAGCAGACGCGTACAAAATTTACCGGCATTTAGAAAATCAACGTCAAATTTTTTCTGCTTTTCATATTTTTCAGCGAGCAGCAGTCAAGAAAATCACGGAATATTACGTGTTTTTTTTCCATAAATTCCCGGAAACGTAGGCACCTATTCGATGTGGAGGACTCACGCTATTCATAACCGTCAACCGATGTTGTCACTTGTTAGCTTGACGTGTTGCTACTTGTAGCTTGCCATGTTGCCAATTAGGGAAATGTGGCGATCGTGCCGCGTTTGAAAGCTCCCTCATTTTCCTCTCGGGATTCCAAGGTAAGCGTGCGTTACCGGATTGCTTACACCCCGTTTTCATTACTACTCAACTACTATCGTAACCCTGGCTACGGTCGTAAGTAGCTGTGTGTGAACACTA
>QKMV01003605.1:0-11236 GCA_003287335.1 Lednia tumana
AATATATATATTATTTGAAAGTGTGAAAATAATGTAAACTTCGTGCAATTGCTTAGCAATATCATACTTCTGTACATAAATAACCAAATAAAATCTATAATGAGAGCACGCTATCCCTACTAAACATAATTTTCTCCAAATTGAAAATGTAATATCATTGATAGAATTCGAAACAGGTTTATGAATACGTCATTTTCCGTGTGGTTACTGCCCCAAGTAATACAAGATACTCTGCTCTTCGATCCACGAGATGGGCTATTTCGGGCTGTGCAAGATTTGCTCAAAGCATCTTGGGTGTGCGAGATGTGTTCAGATTGACGTGAATTTCGCACCTCTATTTATGACGTCACTGTGTTGTGACAGTAGCTCCATAAAACAACCAGTACAGTAGCTTCTCTCTATGATACCCCATCGCATTGTGCTGCTTCAAAGCTCGTACGTAATTGGCCTTGGCCCGTAATGGCCTTGGGTTTTCCTAGCCTTGAACCAAAGATGGCGAGGACGATCACATCGTCGTCTTAAACGTGGAACAGGTGGAATTCGCGGGGAAACACTTGTGGATCTTCGCATAATATGTTCAGCCCATGGCATTTGACACTTTTAACCACGTGTTCAGTCAAATTGTTAGCTAGGATTAATGTTGCAATGCTGGAAAACATCCACATTTGCAGCATGATTTGAATAGTAGAAACAACGGCATGGGAACGTATTTTATTTATTTCACACAAAACATCCAATTTAACTTCCAGCTTGGCAGGGTGTAATCAAATTAATTTCTGGGAGTGAACAGTGCTCATTGATTTAACTAATACTAGGGCTTCCTCGCAACGCTTTAGATAATCGCGTTGCTGGATGGGTGTAGTACTTCTTTCAAACTTCTAAAGATAAACTCCCATAGAAGAAAAAACTAAAAAAATCGATAAGATTTCTGCAAATGACAAGTGGCTTTCTTAGCAGTCGCCCACTTATTTTTTCTTCAACATTCAGACTGGTTGCTTCCTGGGCGCATTCAACACCGATTGAATGAGTGTTTCGATTGAAAAGAAAATTAAATTTCAGTTTGCGCTCAAAATTGAATAAGATCCGTGCCACGCCACTGTCACTAGCCCAAGACAGGACAGGGCAGGATATTGGTTTGGGTCTAGTGACAACGCCATCGCTGTCCACGGGGCACGAGTCAATTTCCTCGCACAAGATGCGTTGCGAATTGCGAGCTACTCGTCCGTTGTACGAGTCACTCGGCCTCTTCTTTTCGGAGAGCCCTCACCCTACCCGGTGAGGCGTGAAGAACGTGCGCCCGGCTAGCTCAGCGGTAGAGCACTCGATTGGCAATCGAGAGGTTCCTGGTTCGTAACCTGGATCGGTTGCACGTTTTCCCTGCTTCGCTTTCCTTCCATCCTTCGCTGACTGGTAACAGTTTCCATCCAGTGAAGCCTTGCTCTCAAAACAAATAACTCGAATCCAAACTACTAAAACTCTAATTTCATTCGATTTAGATTTGAAGCCTGAAGATGGGCTACTGATTTAAGTAGTTAGGGTAAGGTAGACCCTTCTAGGGCAGCTATTGATAACGATTTTGTCCAATAAATGCACATCCAAGTCTCATCAGGCCAAAGCTGCTATCAAATGTCACAATCACTCCCATCTGGTATCTAGCAACCAGCTGAGGTAAATAAGATAAGACCATACGGCTGAACACAACGCCCTGTTGGAAAAAATTCTTTTGGAGCTGGAAATGCCTTGGACGACTATTAAACTGAATTTCCAGGGCCAATAAACGTTGAGATATGTTTCTCCTCAGACATTAAACCCTCAGTGTTACAGAAATAAAACTGTTAATTAACTGGATATCACTGCCAAGAACTTCTAACAAACAAACCCCCAAACAAAGAGGGATTTTTTAATTCAATAACCCATGTGAAGACAGAGTCGATGATTCTTCAATTTTTTCAGAAGACCTTGTTAATTTTTTTTTGTACGTAAGTTCTTTTTCACGTAACAACTTTCACATTCGCCCTGAGGTTTATAGGCAGTTTGTTTGCTAGAAGTTCTTGGGAGTAATACCCAGTCAATTACAACATTTTTTTGAAAACTAGTGCCAGAATTAAGAAGAGGGCACGAGTCTTATAATTAATAACCCTCAATGTGAATTGCCTTTGAAAATAAATGGTCTATTTGTCCACGCGTTCCAAAATCACATCCGCTCACAATTAGTAATAAACAGCACCTCATCTCTCCCTCTCTTCTAAAGACACCGCTAGTTTCTGAACTCGCTCCGTTAAGTTAGCCCGCCCGTGCGTATTAATGTTACACCTCACAAGAAATTTAATTGACGCCTGAGTCGCTAGAAAGTGCACTGTGAGCCAGCCACAGTTTGTTCAGCATCGCTCCCGCCGGGGGGATTTGTTGTGGGCGTCGGGGCATCATGATGCTTCGCTGGATGTGAAGTGCTGATAGGATAGCAGCTTTGCGAGGAGCCTTCGAGAGGTCGCGGCGTTTGTTCGTTCGTTTGTTCACGTGTCAACATTTCCGGCCACGTCACTGTTGTTGCCGGCGTGAAGAAAGCTCAACAGACGCCATCACACGTTATTTCGCGTCTCAAGGCCTGAGCCAACCACTTTACTCGAGAGTTCCGAGTGTAACGCAGTGGGTACTTAAGCTCTTTGAGCATGAAATTAACAAAAGAAAGTGCTAAAATTGAGGTTTTTGCTAGACGTGAATTTTCCACCCACTTTATCGTGCTCAGAGGATATTATTTGGGCTTTCAAAAGTCTTTGAAAATACGTTATTTGCATCGAGAAAATGGCGAATTGAAGGATCTTCGTGTAATCTGGCTGTCGTTTACAAGTTGTGATGGATATCTCGGCAGGAAGAAGGGAAATCTAAAGGAAAGTTAGAGATGGAAAAGTTTTCTTTACACTTAATTGACTTTTCCTTTCCGCCTATGGCCGTCCCTCAATTTTCTTGGTAGGTAATTTGTCTCTAAAGCAACTTAATCTTTCTTCCGCTCCGGCGAAAATGTACTTCCGTCTCGAAAGAAAGAAAGGTGGCTTCGTTCGGAAACCGTTAATCCTTTAAATAATGCTTGAGGCGATTACTCAGTAACTGCAAAATGTGAATAAATGAGTGTCTATGCTACGGAACCTTGCGATGCCTGTGAAATCATGGAAACAATTCACACGGGCGTTTTTTACCACATATTATTCTTTTAAAACAAATTAGTTTTTCAAAACAACGAAGGAAAGTTTTTTTATCTCGTTTTATAACAGGTTTTGTTTCCTTTGGATGTTTTTAATTTAAGTAAGCTAGATAATGAGCGATAAAATTACTTAAAAGTCATAAAGTTAACTGCTTTGTTAACTTTTTCGAATAAGTAACGTGTTGGTGTCCGAATGCACCTTTCATTTCGAACGTGACCAAATTTTTAAGTAAAAAAATGAACTTTATGAAAAAAGCTATTGGCCAAAGCCTACATCTGATGTCAAGCAACGAACTCTTTCGCTTAATTTCTTCATTGAATTTCCTAACTTGAGCTATAATGCGTCTTAACAATAACCATTGCCAGATATTTTCAAATATTTTAAATCAATTCTTTTTCGCAGGGGGGATTAACATAGGTCCGTTTAGGGTAGGGGAGGGGGGGCTGTCGGGAGACCACATGAGCTCCAAAGCTGCTTCGCAGATTCCCTGGAGGGTTCGGAAATGGGAAAGGGGGAGAAGGGTGCGCCGTGCCATTTTGATAAGGAAACTCCCAAAATATATCTGAATTGGTTGGAAATCACGAAAACCCGCAGCAGGATACACGGTTAGCGAGATCGAACCCGAGATCACCTGATTCGCGCTCAGCATGCACAGCATTGTTGAAATCGTATCAATCGCTGAACATGGCACCATCATCCGCTGAACATGGCACCATCATCCGCTGAACATGGCACCATCATCCACATCGCCAATAGCCCGCCTGCTGTGAAAGTTCGTTTGTTGAGTTTAGAAGAGAACTTTTGTGACCAAAAATTAGAGTCATACCAATGACATGTGGAATGGATATAACAGCTATCTCCGCCCTATTTATTGAGAGAGCATACTTTGCCAAGAGGGCGCTGAGCCAGTTTATCCAGGAAGATATGGTTAGAGAGCCTATTTTTAGGGTATTCAGTATAAAGTATAGACTGTGTAGGTGTGAACGTCAGTGATCGAACCGAAAAGATCCTCGGGAACATAGAGTTCCAACCAGGGATTTCCCCCTTCCTAGGGATCAATTTTCAACTAGCCGCTTAAGGACCGGTTTTTCAGTGGCCCGTTAAATACCTGACGGTCCGTTTACTTGTTATTACCATGGCAACAGCCAACCAGATGTCTTGATTCTTATCCCGACGGACCGTTAAGATTTAACGGCCCACTGAAAAACTGGCCCTCAGAAGATAACATGCCGGTATCTTGTTGTTACCATGGCAACAGCATCTGATGCAGGGCTTTTGATAATGGACAGTAAAATTCTCAGTCGCCGTTATAAAAGATGTATGTTACGTTCGTAGTTCGGTATTTATTCATAACCATCTAAATACATCGCTTTTTCTCTATCGCGATCTGTAAGTGATATATTCTTTGACATACCACTGTCAAGAATTTCCCTCTGCCACTGATCATTTTGTCTATGCCTCACGACGCCGCGGTTTGATCTCCGAAGTGAGATCTCGATCTTAGACAATGTCTCGTGTATCGAGGAGTTGCTATAGACGTCACAAGCACACTCCGATCGATGTGAGCCCACAGCCAGCGAACCTTGCGCTCCCGGGAGTCATGATCGGGGTAGGGAATAGGGGTGAGATCACTTCTCTCCTAAAGGTGGATGTGCCACACTTAACGCGATTTACTGGATTTTGAGATGTTAAGGATCAATCCTCCCTCGAAGTGGCGCCTATGCTTTAACATTGCGAGCCGTACGGACAAACTTTCGCGGACCAAGTTTTGTCGACAAAAGCTGACCCAGCCTTTAACCTTATGATAGGAAGCGATAGAGTTGTAGATGAAAGTGTAGCTTAGGTATGTCGCCAAGCCTTTTATTTTACATGTTTTTAACGGTTTTCTGTTATATTTATATACATTATCGAAATGGATCAAAAATCACCACAAATCATCATGTTTGGGGGCACATTTGGGGTATATTGGCCAAATATTGCAAAGAAAGCTGACGACGGATCTAACTTACTTTTTTATTTAGATGTTTTTCGCTAAATATCATAGGTACTCTTGAACGGTGGAGTCAGAATTCTTAAATATTTTAGACTCAATTTTGAAATTGATTTTGTTTTTGATTTTGTTTTAACTTCAATCCTGAAGATGATGAGCGAACTCCATCGAAACGTCGAAAAATGAAGAATTTAAATCAGAGAAAAACCTTGGAAAACCGTATAAAATTCAGTAAAATTGGCTCTGGAAACCTACGTTCAACACACATTTTACACTCATATTTTTTACACAATCCAAAGTAGGATTAGCCCTTTACACAAATTAATATTGGCAACGTTTGAAGTTGAAAATTATACGGAATATTCTATTGGTAAACTTGATGAAATGGTTGTATTTTGGGGATGAGACTTAATGTGCTGAAATTGCTGCAGGTACGGAACAGATAATATATAACGTGTCTGTTCTGATACCTTGACACGCCTAGCTATGGATGAAAACTCTATCTAAAACTTCTTTAACCGACTGTTATCATCAGTTATCGATCATCCTACCCAAATCGCTATATTGCGCTTTACCTATTGCCTCCGAGCTTTCTTTCCTCAAATCTCGTTCTATATACCCTCGGCGATTATTTTTTCTCCCGTAAAGTTTTTCAATTTCAATTTAAATTTCAATTATGTACATGGTTTATACATTATTTAAATTTGTTTAGTTTTGACATATTGTATCTAGTTTTTAAATTAACTTCACGTATTATTATTTTTTTCTATTTAGCTACACGTACCTACTCTTCCTTTGTTCATGGGTTCGGGCCAGAATTTTCTAGGACTCTATAAGGTTATTGTTACACTCGCAGGAATTTGGTACAGTGCAGTAAAGATCCCAATGGCTCTCAAAAGTTCAAAAATAAATTGATCTAAATGCCATGCACGATAATCATGCCAACTCATGATACTTAACTATTATAAGAAGAAGCAAGGATTATTTAAGCCGATTGACAACAACATTGAACTAAACTTCTTCTGCGGTAACACTTGAAACAAAAAATGGCGTAAAATCTAGGACGAATGGACACGTAAAATAAACATATCAGTCACAAGATCGTGTCGTATTGGCGCCATCCTGGATAACATAGACGCACTTGTCGTTTTCCATGCCTTGCATTTTCTAGTATTTGCAGCGAAAATAAATTCAGCCCTCCCCAACACCCCTTCGAAACACAGTTTGAACATGTTTGAAGGTAATAAATTTAGACGAATACATTCAAGACAGTTACTAGTTGCTACCGAATCTGTACAATATTTGTTTACATTTTTATTACAAGCTACAATTAGTGCTCGATGTTTTGTTCGCGTGTCACTAATGGACCACTAGCGTTCCAGAGGCGATCAGCATTGGGGGATTTTTAACGCCAAAAGAAAAGCATTGTCCCCCAACGTAGATTGACTCTGGAATTCCTTGATCACTAGTCGTCCATTGTGAGTCGGTAGTTTTTGGGCCATTCGAGAAAGTGACACATCGGAAAGAAATTCCACGAATGCTTAAGTTTACCCGTTATTTACGCGCAAATAATTACAGATGTTACAAGGATTTCTGACAATTTCTGCAAATTACAGGCTTCTCGTGAATGAAACTATTAGTCCTTGATATTTTTTCGAGAGAAGAAAAAATGCGATATCATTTTCTCATTTTTATGTATGTACCTCGAAGAATGAACATTTTGCCAAAATAATGCGTTTTAGCCTCACAACGTAACTCCTGCGCCGATTGAATTACGATCTAACTCAGGCGTTTGTATTTTTCCCCTGGTTATTTGTGGATGGTTGGTTGAGGAAAATTGCTGCCACCACCTTGCCAAGCAAATGGCTAGCAAGTGCAACGAGTCGGTAAGTAATTGTTATAGGCTGTTGTTAATTTGTGGTTCTGTATTTTATTGTAATCCACCTGGTAAAATACACTTTATTTTACACTATCTAGTGGCTCCGATCTACTGTCCAGTTCAGTCAAGCGGCGAAGTTGTCTAGCTCGACGCGAGAGTATTATTAAGTCCGCATTTCGCTAGGTCGCTATAGTCGATTCCAATTTATGTACGATATGGTTGTTTAAAGTTGATTAATCATATTGTAAAAGTCGTAGCTTCGTTACAATGACGTCATGAAGGCTTAAAAACGGAAGGAGTCAGCCGTGTACTTTGTGCGAAGTACATGGTACCGTACTCTCATACTCCTATCACAACAATTCGCTAGTAATTAGCTGACTTTGATTTAGCGTTGACCCAAAAACTGGCCACTTCAATCATTTTTCTCTGCCACTGCATAATCGTCCACAATTGAAAACTCGACACAACGTACGAAGCCGTTCAAATGCATGCACTACAGTCCTAGAGTTCAACGTGGAAATTGTTACGAGCAAACTATAGGTTTGATTTCCAGCTCATCTGCGCAGTAAACGCATAATGGTTTTGAATTTAATCCCACACACAATGCATTCGAAATGAGTTGGTCCATTAGCTGATGCACTCAACACTGTAGCTCGTGATTGTTTTCGTTTTCCACGTTCCAGCTTGGATATGACAACACTGTGTCGGCAATTGTCACGACCAGGTAATTTACACAACATCCCAAGGCTTATTATTTGGTGAAAAGTTGCGTTTTTGCTTCGGAAAATTTCTAGCTTGGATTTGACAACACTGCGTTGTGATACATGAACCATTACAAATTACCACCCTAAGGCTCATTTATTCAGGTGAAATGTTGCTTTTTTGGAACGTTAACAGAAGACAGAAAAGCTATAAAAGCTTGTAAAGCTTATAAGTAATATACAGCAAGGTGTACTCCTTTTTTTGGTGTAACGATGCACTCGCGCCCGGCATGGCAGAGGTCTTTTGGCGTCGGTGAAAGAGAGTGTGTTTAAACGAACAGGGAAAAGAATTACAAGCGCTGCAAATCTTTGTACCGTATTTTTTGCGAATATGGAGATAAACAACAAGATAAGTAAGGAAAAACTTGGGCCGGGGCGAGAGAATCACAGCTAGAGTTTCCTCACCCAAATTTGGCACAAGATAATTTTTTTCTCCCATCTTATTAGAAATACACCATTGGCCACTGAAAAAGTAAAGCCAAAATCTTCCTTCTCCCTCTGACTGTGGTCTTCGTGTCCACAGAATTGACTATTTCTTCATTTCGGCTAATTGACTTTTAGTGCAGCTGTTGCCAATTGAACGCTGCCATTTTAGTAGATAATCCCGTCAAACTCAATGTGAGTGATGTATTGCAGGCTGCCATTTTGGTGGCATGTGGCGGCGATAACTTGACGCCTCAAGCTGCTGACGCCATTTTTGCCATGGTAGTTATGCCCAAAATGGCAACGTTCAATATAAAATATGAGCACTTGCGCCAATGCACATGGGTAAACTATTTCGATTTTTTACAATGAAAATGATCATGATTAGTAGAGTTAAACGGTGCACTGCATTGACAACTGGCTCTTTGCTACTGGTTTATTGGCGTCGGTGAATAATAGAAGTATTATGATGTTGGATGATCGAAGGCTTTGAGAGGCGTTGTTGATGTTGTTTGAGTTTACGGTTGCGCTCTCTGGTAAATCAGTTGTTGGCCCTAATAAGGGCCGGAAAACTGAAGGCCGACGTTTCGACGGCGATGGCGCCGTCATCTTCAGGACAAACGTCGGCCTCCAGTTTTCCGGCCCTTATTAGGGCCAACAACTGATTTACCAGAGAGCGCAACCGTAAACTCAAACAACAATATGAGGTTAATGTAGAACCTAACAGGAAACGTTGCCTACTCCTGTCGAATAGCCCCACCGCTTAACGTCCCTTCCGAAGGACCTAACAACTCGAACAGCAGGATTCCTCCACTTATTCATGCTGTAGATGTTGAGAGGTTGATATCCAGGGGAGTGAAGCTGGTGTATTAGCTTCAAACGTTCTAACCTCTCTCAAGAACAGGACTAGGTCTCTTAGGATGAGTACTCACCCATCCAACCTCTGACCCACCGCAACGTTGCTTAACTTGTGTGATCCCGCGAGAACCGGTGTATCCAACATGCCAAACCATACGGTCACCTATGACCCAGCGCAACGTTGCTCAACTTGCTTGATCTTACGAGAACCAATGTATCCAACATGCCAACCCGTGTTTTGTGTAATGAAATATCTTTGGGTGACGTGTGTGTGTGTGTTGTTGTTCGGTTTGCAGACAGCAACTTCGTGCTGGGAAATGCGCAAGTACCGGCCGTCTACCCCATCGTCTACTGCTCCGATGGGTTCGTGGAGCTCACCGGGTTTGCGCGGGCGCAGATCATGCAGAAGGGCTGCGCGTGCAAGTTCCTCTACGGGCCCGACACGACGGAAGAAAACAAGGCGCAGGTGGAGAAATCCCTCGAGTGCAAGTCCGAGCTCAAGCTCGAAGTCGTCTTCTACAAGAAGAACGGTAAGATTTTAGCGGGGCACACCTTTATTAGCACGGGGTATTCATGGTAAACTTCTGCGGATACGCAGCTGCTGCAATGGGAAATATGTTTGGGAAATGAGGTCGTTGGAAACCTCGAGTAAGTTAAAAAATTACGAAAACTCATGTCTACTTCGTAATCTCAGCACCAGTTTTCAAAAAAACTGTTTACAAACTGGGTAAAAATGCTAATAAACCACTTACAGATTCCCAACGATTGGCGAACTATCCTATCCCTGAGAAGTCCCTGAGAAGAATGAGATTTTTCTCTGGTTGGTCCCATTGGGATGTCAGTGACATGACGTTAGTGACATTGCTGACAGTAAACGTAGCTTTATAGTCTACAACTATTTATGTTATTTGTCGGGGAATTTATCCAGCGAAATAACAGGGAACCTTAGGGCTGTGTCAAAATTCACTTTTACAGTTGCTAATTCTTATTCTAGATCTGGTTTTGACGTCCCCGTTTTCTGATGGCGTGGTTCAATGGTCCAATGTCCAATAGTCCAATGGTCAATCTCAGTCAGATTTAACAGTCAGAATTGGTGTTAGACCTAGCAATCGAAAGTGTATGCTAGATTCGATTGACAGTTGCGATGGCCTGGCAGCCTGGTGGCCGAAGCATGTGCTTCAGTTAGTATTGTAGGCATTGGTGGGACAGTTAGATGCTAGAAACAGAAGAATAAGAATTAGACTTAGAACTAGAACTAGAGATAGACTTTTAAAAAAAGGATTCGGAAATAGCCTAGGAGGGCTGATCACCAGAGTCTAGCGAGCCTCCGGATTTCAAGGCAGACGCGCAACCCGATGGTTTCGGTGCATACCAAATGCAGAATGAATCTGTTGGTTGAATCTGTTGAATCTGTTGTACAATAAAGAGTTACCCAACTCGCCCGGTCTGGCAATCTTGACCCAACCAATCCAGACCGATCGCCATGGAACTATCGTTCTGGGATAGTTCCTCTACCGCAGGCCACGGCAGTTGACTACCATCTCTCAACCTTTCTCACTCTCATAACTCTAATGTAAGCCATAGACGAAAAGTGTAACGATCATTTCGATTATAATATGTTTTAAGAGGCTGTAATCAACAAACATAAAATTTGCATGTAGACTTGAATGCACAACGGTATAGTTTAAAATAACCTTCCAAAAATCATTTTGGAAATTCTATGAATTTATACAAATTACATAAAATATCGGCTAGCGAGCGTTCGATCAACGTGAGAATAGCACATGTGCTTTAAATACGACACTTTCCTTCAGTAATTTTTTGACTTTGGTTAAAATAAACTGCCTATTACAGAGCCAATTTTTAATAGAACTTCGGAAATATGAAATAATATGTCATCAAACCCCAATAGTTTTTTGACCAAAATAGGTGCACAAGGTCGCAAAATTACAGTTTAATTTCTTATGAGAGGTTTCGACTTGTAACGATCAATGTATTTTGAACATCATCATAAAACAAAATTCCTTGATTTTTAAAATGCTGAAAACTTAAGTTTTCAGCATTTTAACCCAGTTATTAACAGTTTTTTTTAAAACTATAGTGCTGAAATTAGTCAGGAGATATG